>CALNHX010003641.1:0-145060 GCA_940337035.1 Agriotes lineatus | reverse complement strand
TTTAGTTTTGTTGTATTCTGTGAGATTTGGAAAAAATACCATAGTGCAATAGTATAAATGCGGATAAATAAGCACCTTAACTAACATGAGTTTGGTTTTTTCGTCTAATAAATATTTTAAACTATACAAAGTACGTAATTTCATAAATGACATTTGGTAAATATGTCTCACATGCAATTCGAATGATAATTTATCGTCTATTATAATACCTAGGTTTTTTGCATGACTACTCCACTGTACTACTTCACTATTTACTACAATGTTATGATTTTTAGTTATATAATCACCAGTTCTTTTATCGGAGGTTATGCAAATTGCCTGCGACTTTTTCTATACGAAACTCTCTTGCGATATTGTGCAAGTCTTTCTTCTATAAAGGTAGGATTTGTTGTAATTCCTCTTTCGTCAATCCAGCATCACGAATATCATTTAATATGTGCTCAAAAGTTACACCTTGTTTTAATTTGCCTAGAACACACAAAAAGTTTATAGAGCGAAGACAGTTGTAATATTGTTTCTTACTGCCATCCGCCAGCAATTTAGATGAAGTGTGAAGTCCATACGATGACAAAGTGCGTCCTTCAATTTGGTCTTTCCACTGGTGAAATGCTGGAAAGCTGAAGAAGAATTACTCCAATTCATTATTTCGAAACTTTAACCACACTTCCAAACATAAACGGCAAAGATCGGTTACGTCACCGCTGGCATCGGTAGCTCGGCACCACTCGGGTCAGAATATGCAGGGTTGCCAGACTGAATGCATGCGCGTTTTAAAAATATACTTTTGCAGAAACGGTTTCAGAATGTACCAGATTCGTAGAATTGTACCAGGTCTGGCAACGCTGCTAATATCAAGACAACGCCCACAATCGTAACTACACATAGACCACGCGCATGCATGTTTGACCTTGGGAAGTGTTCTGCTTTATTATAGAGTTATGATTATGATTATGATGATTATGATTATGATTCTCTGGCGGTATCATTTCTATTTGTAATGATTCTATCTTTGTTTATTCGTCTCGGACAATAAATATATAAACAAAATAATGCGGTATTAAATCGCCTATTAAAGACTAATTAATTTGTACGTTATCACATATTATCGGTCGTTGCCTATGCTGATAACAAGTGTGTGCGGTTTTGTTCACGATAAAATATTTCGAAAATGTTAGCTAAGTTTAGAACCTTTTAAAGATGAATACGCTAGTTTTCGAAAAAATTTACAGAATCCATAATTTACAGAAAACTGTAAAAACACAACTATAGAAAGTAAAGTATTCTTTAACGTAAGGTTAGGATTTCATACAGTTACTAGAGTTCTACTGGGAAATGTAGTTTTCGCCATGGATTCCAACGATCTTAAAGTAATAATCAAATTTGATTTGCTTAGAAATTACTTTTAAAGTGTCTATTTACCAAGTCCGTATACAGTTCCAATACATGGTAGGTATTATAGATACACATTTCAATAACTGCTAAATTATCATTAAAAAGCTGTTACCTACTCTAAAAGCACAACCATGATTACTGTACGAATAAGCTTCATAAGATTAACTATTAATTATTTTACCACTACTCACTATCTGAAGTACTGTCAGTAGATAAGGTTAAATCCAGCGTCATCCGTATATTGAGTCGTTTCGGACGTTAACATTTGGAAGATATAATAAATCAGTTGGGTGATTAGTGATTTTATGGATTTTATAATTTGATTTAGGTTGGTAATAATCAGATAGCTATTGATCTGGTTTGAGTTGAAAAAGGGTTAAAAACTTTAACGTTTTAGTTGCATGAAATGTTTTTAGCTGTGTGAGTATAAGAATGAAAACTAATAGTAGAATTGGATTGATAATTCATATTCTTATTTGGGTATTTCGCCACTCTGCACATTGACGTCAATGACAAACAATTCATTGGAGGTTGGTCGTTTTTTCCTTCCAGAGAAAAAAGCTAAGTTCTAGTTCGTTTTAATTGTTATTCGTTGATAACGAGGGCAGATTGTCCCTTGAAACGTTCGTTCTTAATATTTTCGTTATTTAATATTTTTAATTTGCAGAGTGACGAAATACCCAAATAAGAATATGAATTATGAATTCACGCCACAAAGAAGTTTCAGAGATTATCAGAATTGGATTGATTGTGGTATAGTTATAGGTGTTCTGGCTATTGGATTATGTGTTGCTGATAGGTGGATATTTCCCATATTACTTAATTTTTTTATGTATTGATAAAAGGATATCCTTCGCAGCCCGCTGAGTAGGATTCACCGTAATTCACGTCATTTGGCTTAGAGGGCTTAGTGCACTGAGTGTAAAGATGTTCGCGGTTGCATTTAACGCAACATGCTAGAAGGTGTCGCCTTATCTTTGATACCCGGTACTGAGGAATCATTTTGCTTTTCGTCTAGGTTCAACAGTGATTATGGTATAAAAGGGCGTGTTAAGCTTGAAAATGGCTACCGAGCTCTGTAGTTTAGTGGTTAGCACGCCTACTTAGCATTCGGGAGGTCGTGGGTTCGATTTCCGCGGCCGTCTACTGTGATTCAGGTTTTTAGTGGTTTTCCTGAGTCAACAGAGTACTTTCTCTTAGGTGAATGCCGGGGCTATACTTTTCGACCTTTCCTTCTTTCTTCATTCTCCACCCCTCTTTTCTCTCGCCCATCCTATAATTCCCGTTCTTGGCTGAATAGGGACGCAAGGTCTCTATAGCAGCCGGCCCCCAGTTGGGGTTATTGAAATTACCTTTTCACCTTTCCTTTTCAAAATGGCATTCTTTATTTTGCCTTTAGTTAGTTGACACACAAGGGCACTGGCTGCTTATTTTGTTTTCCATCTTCGTTACAGTTTGAGTTGGATACTTTCTAGAAAATTTATTGAATACTTCTTGTGCTGTGATGGAAGTGTGTACCTCAAGTAGAATTACATTTAGAGTTTCTCGATGCGGATTATGATGTGTGTCGTATGGAAAATTATGTTCTATGTGGTCTTTTGTTGTATTGTCAGTCGAAAACCGTCAGTCCAAGGCGTGGAAGGTGTTTATTCTTATATTTATATAATATATTGCCCGTTTATGTTTGTATGCTTTTTTATTGTAAATTATGTTTAATGGTTGTAATTTAGTGCATAACGGAAAGTAAGACCTGTTTTAGTGGGATGGGTCATTCAAGCAATCGCCAGTAGTCGAGCCCAAAGCCGCACGTTTGTGAGCGACTTAAAGTAAATTTAGCCTACGGTGAGTTAAATGACAAGCGGTTGGAAGCCATACAGTAGAAAGTTTACTGGCCAAGTACGCTATTACAACACCTCCAAAGTGGTTTTCCGGAAGTTCCGAGTGTTACGTGACTTCAGCCGACAGAACAGCACCAGAGCTAGAAAACAGAAACTTTTCTGTAGCTTTTGGGGGGTATTTCCAACGAGTCATTCAGGGGATGACGAAATCTACGGCGAGCCCAATCCGCGACACAGCAGTTTACAGAACTCCTTTTAAGGTAACCTGATACAGGAGATGGTTGCAGCTTGAGCGATATGCGCTCGATTCATACTTGGGCAAATATTACAGGACAGTAATGCAATGCTCGTCATGAACAAATAATATGTATGCAAAGCGAAGCCGGATGTTTATGCACAAATTCCCGACGTCTGATAGTAATACACTTAAACGCTCGCGCTTTTAAGGACAATTATTTCGGCATCACTTTAATGTCATTTCTATGTATATGTATTACAGATACAGTTTCGATGCTATTGCTTGGTTGTAAATGCGTGAAAACACGAAATATCGGACGTTAATAATTTAGGTGTAACCTAAAGTAATGTGTTTGGCTATTCACTTTCGGTTTTAATTATTAAATTTTTATGGCTTATATGTGTATTTAAAAGGTTTAATATTTTTGTTTATTTGTGTGATCAAAGTGACTTCTCTTGTGAATGTTAATTGAAGTTAGTTTCAGCCCCGAGAACACTACAAGTGCAGGTTTGCTTCCTGTAGTGACATTTCGTATCTACGAGCTCAGACCAAGTAAGGGTTTCATGTATACTGAGCTAGCTAGGTAAACAAGGCGTACGGACGGGAGTACTGATCTAATTAAAGAATTATTTATAGTGAGCTCCAAAATACATTTGACAGTTTTAAAAGGACTAAATGAATCATTTTAACATCATTAAGCTCCATATGCACTCTTTTAATCTATACTTATTTTCAATTCATCCACATTTTGAAGTTTCGAACTTTACTCTTGAGATAATCATAAAGAAAAAAAAATGATGTAGCGGTACAGTAAAGATCACGAAACGGGATAAGGCCCGGCTCTACTTGAGCTAATCCATAATAATTAATATTTGCGTATGGGGTACCTTATTGCTGAGCTGACTGGCAACAAAAGTGCAAATAATATACAGAAATTATAAGCACATACTAAAAGCAGCTTTTCAAATTGATGGATAAGCGTGAAGGCGCTCATAAAAGTCGATGTTAGAAAACGTTCTGAGTGTTGTCATAACCCAACAGTACATTTCAGTAGCGTAAAATTTCCTGCTTTATTAATTTATGGAATTATGGCCAAGAGTAGTTCTAAGAGTTCAAAATAAGTCAGGACGCTGAAATGTCAACGGATTCTACTATTTTTACTACTAAGCTCGCGATTCGTATTGCATTACTAGTTGAAAACGAATTTATAGATAAGCGCTAACTTCGACTCCGAAAGCGAACAAAAATATAGGGTTAGGGGAGCTAACTAGTTTATTTAAAAGTGTCGCTGCAGAAGTAACGAAGAACTAAGCTTAAATAAATGTTAAATTAGCAAAACTATAAGAACGCCAAGTTACCAAATAACTTTAGCAAATACATTAGCATAAGTTTCGAGGAAATAGAGAACGACCTAACTGAAGAACTAAAGCGGATTCAATTAAGTAACCTACAGAGCATCGTCAATTTCAATGGGCACCAGGGGGGGAGGGGGACAAGCTAAAAATTAACCACGATAAACGAGACATTAACTTTAGTATTTTGAAAAAATAGAATTATATTGGCAAAATTAAAAAAATTGCAATCACAGGGCCTTCGCATCGCGACTGAATGCTTGCCATAAATCTTCCAATGGCGTAACTTCAAGGATTTTAAAAAGAGCGTTTTGTAGAATTCTAATTCGGTATGATACAATTGAAAATCAGACTGGAAATACACGAACCTCGAACTTATAATGCGCGATTGCATAATTTCCAATCACCTTTGTGGAAATTGGCCGAGAAGACTCAATACTTAAATCCGACTATACCCGAGGATGTTTTTTAAGGACGGGTACTAAACACTATCCACATGAAATTGAGATAATCTTAATTGCCTCAAAGGTGAACATAATCGTTGGGTTACTTGAAATGCTGCATAAATTACATGACCGGTAAAGCGCGGTTAACAGCAATCTAAATGCGTTTTGGAGCAGTGCCAACCATTCGTGCCTTCAAATGGTAGACCTGTGCGGCAGTATCATATTACAGGACGAAATGCGGCAAAATATAGCGTGCGAAGTCGGATTTTCATGCAGCAGAACGTTAGCGTATTAAAGACAGTTACTTTGGTGTCTTTTTAGTGTTGTTTAAATGTAAATGTATTTCATATACAGTTATTTTATTAATATTTGTGTTGTAGAAACCAACTAATGCGCGTTTGTTATACATTTTTAGTTAACACGTTGTCTTTAGGAGCTAATCTTAATTTATTTATTTTTTCTGTGTGTATTTAATAATAATTATCATAATAGTAAATCAGTTTACTGCATACACATAATGGTACACAAATGGTAGGCGTTTGGCATAGCCAGTCTTCCGTTCCCCCAATATTAAATTGTATTACATTACATGTGGTGCAAAACACATTAACATAATACTTAACTATAAATAAAAATTATGTCGAAGAAAAAATTTAACAATGAAAAAAATATACATATAGTAAAGATAATATAGGGCGTACATAATATAATTCCCCATCCTTTTAAACTTAGTTCTCTTAATTTGTTTTAAAACAGTAATAACTCTCGTTAAGAAAGTTATACAAGAGGTTCAGCAATGTAGGTGCCATATACGAAAATCATCCTTCAAACTGAGAGGAAAGATGTTGTGCTATGGTAAAATTCTTAGTTCTTATATTTATATTGTGAATGTCAGATCTTTTTGTAAGAAGCCAATAATTACTTGTCTTACGTTGGTTGTGAGCAGAGTGGCTCTCATTTGAGTAGGACTGTTAAGTATTGGTTACTGAGCACGTTTCTGACCCCGTTTCTGACCCCGCGAGCTGGTCCCAAAATTCCTTCCCGGCGCTAATGGGGTGCAGTGTCAGTCACCCGAAGAGAACCAGGCGAGAACAATTGGGCGCTGTTACGGGATCTACATGTGCAGGGAAGCGGCCCTTTGGACACGGCATGATCGAGACGGGGGCATTCGCGGCTAGAATCCGAACAGAAACGCTTTGAAACTAAAATAACGTTTGAAAGTAATCTGTATTCAATTTTTCGGCGATTATATGTCTTTTGTTAACTCAATCTGGTTTTAATTCCTCTATAATTTGCCATCAGAAGAATGGATAAAGAGCCTATCTGCTTAGGTAGCAGTCGTATTTGTTTGCGTTCCTGATAATTAATTATTGAGATCGTGAGTTATGGCTGAAGCAGGAAGGGACGTCGTAAATGTGGAGAATCGGTGACGGCCGACCAGAGAGCGTTCCGTGGAGCGACAGCACCGTCCTCGCCGACGACGAATCCGAAGTCCACGGACCGAGACTGGAAAAGCGCAGAGGATCGGATCGTCGGAGCGGTGGGTCGCTCGACGTTCTCAGGCAGGTAGTGCTGGGTCGTCATCCCGTCAATCGACTCCCTCGGGACGACACCTGGAGGTATCGAGGCGCTCTTGCAACGGAGGTCAAGGACGGATGGGGAGGTCGCCGGAAAGTGTGACAACAGTATCACAATTAGGCGATGCCATTGTTAAAGGCACAACTTGTGACTAACACAGAGGAGGTGGTCAACGTGACAGAAATCCGAGCACGACTGGAAGGACACATGAATCGCTATCAGGATGAACAAAAGCGGAGGTTTGACCAGAAAAGGAGTCAGTCTCGTCCGTACCTCGTAGGGGAACTGGTACTGCTGCGAATTACGAGTACTCCTGCTACGGGAACAAGCCATAAGCTACAACCGAGATGGCGAGGTCCTTTCCGGATTTCAAAGGTGTTGGGAAACGACCGATATGAAGTGTCAGACATCCCAGGCCGTAGTCGCTCTCAGTTGAGGTATTACAGCATGGCTGGTGTGGATAAAATCAGGCCATGGATCCGATTCGAGTAGGAGAGTCGGGTGATAATGGGGAGTGATGGTAAGGGTCAGGGGTATTTTGTGATTATCTTGCTATGGGCTTTCGGCGGTAACACTTTGTGGTTAAGTACAGGTAACACATAGTTCTGTTTTGGCGGGAACACATTGTGGTCGAATGGTAGTGGTATTCACATCATATGCCTGGGGTCACTGAGGTATGCGGGCGCAGGGCTACTGGTGACGTGACCAAATTTTTAATTATTATATGTAGATATTTAACTTTTTTTCAACTTATTATTATTTAATAATAAACTGGGCCCAGTGTATTGTATTCTTATTAGGGTATAGGTTGTATTGCTGTTACCTAAGGAGTGCAACCTGCCGTGTTAATTTTTATTCTATTGTATTTGTCAAGGTGCTCTGTCTCAGACATTTTGTACAAGTTTCAGACTTCCGTGCCGTGTTACCTGAGCGAGGACACTCAGTTCAGTCAGGAAAGAGAATGTTAAGTATTGGTTACTCAGCACGTTTCTGACCCCGTTTCTGACCCCGCGACCTGGTCCCAAAATTCCTTCCCGGTGCTAATGGGGTGCAGTGTCAGTCGCCCGGAATGGCGCCAAGGCGAGAACAATTGGGCGCTGTTACGGGATCTACATGTGCAGGGAAGCGGCCCTTTGGACACGGCAGTATCGAGACGGGGGCATTCGCGGCCAGAATCCGAACAGAGACGCTTCGAAGCTAAAATAACGTTTCAAAGTAATCTGTATTCAATTTTTCGGCGATTATATGTCTTTTGTTAACTCAATCTGGTTTTAATTCCTTTATAATTTGACAGGGCGTTGGAGCATATAGTTTAGGTATTACAAGCTAGATTGGGTCAACTTCCGGAGCATTATTGCGTTGATTTCTCCGTAACCACGAGTGGGATAAAGGTAAGAGGTTTGTTACTGCCAACTGAACTAGCTTGGTAAAAAAGAAAGCGTAAGTTAACGTAGTGTGCTAGCCGCTGAACGCTCTGCAAATTAATAGCACCAAACTAAACCAATGAGCATCATCGCAACTTTTAAAGCAAGTTAAATAGCGAGCTGTAAATACCCAAAAATGATTTCGCGACTGTTGCCTTTGACGGACCAGGTAACTTCTCCGGGCGAGGGAGTGGGTTAACACGAAACTGAACCTAACTAAATATAGGCACCAACGATTTAAATTATCAACAATTTGCAAATCTAAATTGGAAAATTCTCTGATATGAGAATCGCTAACATGCAATGAAGATGAACTGTCAACAATTGTTGCCTTTATGAAATGCAAGCGAACTGATAAGCTAAACCTGGTTAAGCTAAGAACTAGATATAAATGCAGCACAGTTAAATTGGGATATATAATAATTTTATGTACAAGTTTCGATAGATCTATATATTAATAGATGTAATTCTGAAATTAAGACATTTAATAGTACATATCAAATTCTCGACGTGATCACGATACGCTCAAAAGAAATTGGTAATTATATATATTGATGGTATCCTCAATGTAAATAGTACTGGATATCTATTTTGAGAAAATTTGAATAAGGTTAGATGGCAGGATTGGCATTGTTATGAATTAATTAGGTTATAATACATGATACTGTTCTAATAAGAAATTTAATTTAAAATTTAGTAAAAGACAGCATTGAGTTGATTGATGTGTAGCAATTGAAAACAATTGTTAAAGAGGGTTCTAGTTATGAACTGATACTTGAAAAAGAAATAAATTGTTATTTGGTTTTAATAAGATAATGTTACTTTTGATAGATAATTTTTAATATAAAATAAGGCAAACTAAGGGATACTTTGTAAAACCTTAAAAAAACAGCTCATCCAACATTAAAAAGTAAAATGTTATGAAATGTGAAACTGATTTATTAAAATGTGTATAGTGTTAGTTAGAAAATTAAAAAGGTAGCATGTAACTATAGGAATTACGGATATATAAGAATAACAACGAACAAAAATGTAAAAATGTGAAAAATAATTTTGTATTACGATATATAAAAACCCAATATTTACAATTTATTTAATAATTGAAGTAGAAATTAAGGAATTTTGATTGTGGAAGTTTGAAATTGCATGCTTAGTTGTCATCAATAGCATATAAGGGAGTACACAGTTGGAGCAAGAATACCAGATACATAGTGTTTCAGTATGGGGCCCGCTTACGTTCACATGGGGTGCAATTGCAAGTCCGAGGTGCAGGAAGGAGTATTTTGGCTGTAGGAATGCTTAGCTGTGAGGTATTTGTAGAATGAAAGACAAGTGTCAATATAAATGTATCTGTATGCAAGTATAAAAAGTTATTTAATGAGTAAATGAACTACAATAATAAGAAGATAATTACATTGTTAAGAGATAGTAAGGATAATTCACTATAAATACACCAGATTGGCTTGTTTTGACAGTTGGATCTAATTTTGTTTCTATTTACTAAAATATCATTCGAAACAATTCTTGTCAAACTAAATAACATTTTAAAAACCAAAATAATTTAAATATACACGTAAATTATTCAATATTTCCATAAATAGAACCTACTCTGAAATTAAGAGTAAATTATAATACTAAAGTACTATCAGGATATAATATCTTAAATAATACATATCACTGCAATATATAGGTTTAACGCATACACAAATACCCCAGATTAAATGTACGTAGGAAATACATACCGAGCTTTAACGCCTAAATATGAATCTTAATGACTGACGTGATGTTTAGCATCACCTTACTGTAATTTAAATTGTAAACAAATATTTAAATAACATGTAAGTGTCTGTCGCATACAATGTCGATAAAAACCAACAACATCTACAAAAACCCATTCACCAACATCCATAAATATTTACAGAAACTATCCACCATCCACAAGAAACCCTATAATAAAGCTGTTATTAGCTCATAGGAGTATCTTTCATTTAAACAGCTTACTTGAGATTAAAAACAACTTTAACGTGTTTTCACTAGTCTTACGAAAAATCCGGAGGTGTTCACATAAAGAATGGAATGAAATGACATTACAGAGCTGCCAATAGTGATAATCATAGGGGTTGGCAAACAAACATTGCTGAATTCATTCAATTCCATCGTCTTGGTGTTTGTCTCGAAGCGATCCATATACACGAATCGGGAACCATAATGAATAAATCGAAATTTTTTAAAACTGTTGACTTATGCACACGTTGTTATATTCTATTTCCTATCCCTAAGCTACCAAAACAAAAATAGACTAATATCAACATAATGTGACGCAATGACACTAGAATACCTAATCAGAACTGGAAGTTACTACAACACCGCATTACATCGTACGGAAGCCTATCTTATATTTTCACAAATCAGGTATGCAATACTACAAATCTCGACAGAGAACGTCGGATGCGTTAAGACAATTTCGATGTATTACGCTTAAATTGACATAAACAACACATATTAATTTTTAATAAACATTAGCTGCCTGTTAAATTCACTTTTATGATGCGAGATACACAGCTGGTCTTTATCCTTGAAATACCAACCTTCAAACGTCAAAACCCAATACCTAAGCAAACATTTCAGTTAAATCCCTTAAACAGTTTATTTCTTTCAAAAAGGCGTTACTACCAAGAGACAACCCTCGTAACTCGTAGAATAAACGGCAGTTTAGTAGTCCCGATCATACGTACAACTACTACAAGGTAACCATATCGGAACTCATAATCCATATTATTTTCACCTTCGTTTTATAGCAACTTAGGGCAACTTAGATGAGGCACAATATGCCCCAATTATAGGCTAACGTCAAAGATATGCGCAAAAAAAGTCCAAATAGCCAAGTAGCTGTGAAAGCCTCATTGCAATCACCATGCGAGGTATGAGACAACTTGGGAAATGCTGCCACAGAGTTTGAAGTTGATTCTTAATTTCTGCCACATTTTCGTATAGAACAGTCTCAAACAAAATATTTTGTGCTGTAAGCGTCAGTATTTCACTTTGATCTAGTGTCAAAGTAACTTCAAAGCTGTTCTGATTATCATCTGCATCGCTGCGAAATAGTATGTCATTGATACTGATGGAATACATCTCTTTGTAAATTTAAAAATGAATTAGTCACACATGCATAGAGCTGACCAGCTATAAAACGTCTTTATTATAAAGACTCCTTCTTCCTTATACAAATGAACTTTAAAGACTCAGAATCAACAGTCGATTGTCATACTTACTTATGTCCCGAATTGAAAATTATTACCCGGTATAAATAAGCTAATAAATTTTCTCTATGTTTTTAATCCAAGAATAGTAGCCACAGTTAAGTTCTTATACGGATGATTTAATAGATATGATTCAAACTAAAGGGTGTGATGTGGGATGCTACAAGAAGCAAATTATATTGATAAACCCTTCTTTTATTTTCAACCGTTATCTAGTTGTAGAGGATTTCTTTGTTTTTATAATTGTTCTGTTAAATTAATTAATCTAGAAAAGAAGTCAAACAAATGCAAATTTTGTATGACAGAAGGTGTTTTAAGCTTGAACTATTGTTGTTTTCTAAGTGTGGTAATGATGGAGTTTTCTTCAATTTTCTACTACGGCTTGACGAGCATTGCAATAGCCATACACAAAATTCATTTCTGCATATTCACGTACAGAAAAAGCCTCCATCATTACCACAAGTGAAACTGCATCAGCTAAGTGTCATTTAAACAATAGCAGCAGTATGGACAGCAGTGATCATTGGCGCCCAGTTGTCAAAATCGAGCCCACGGAAATCTACAAATTTGGAGGTGAAAGGAGCAGAAGCAATGTTCCGACGGTTACTATATTTTATAGGGGAGCAGAGATCTACTTCCCGAATGACGCACGGCGGACCCAGTACAGCACCACCCGATTGGAACATCTGCGGTAGGTAACATGGTAGTTTTATCTGCAGGTATCGTAATTATTTTTCTAGAACGTTTGGAATTAAAGGTCATTCGGCCTCTGTTTTTAAATTTAAAAAAGAAAAAAAATGTGTGCAGTAAAGTTAATTTCATAACAGAAATGCTGTCTCCTACAGTAGCAATGTTTAATATTCGATGCAAACAGGGGAGTCCGATTAAATTTAATGCATTGTTAAACGTTAAGCCAATATGTATGGAATTAGATGCAAGCAGCGCCATGAGCGCTATATCCAAAGAATTATGGTGTGAAAACTTTTATGAAGTTTACTTATAGCAACAGATTAATAAATTATACCGGAGGGAAAATTAAATCATTAGGCTATTAAGGTAACTTCTGTTGCACGTCATAAACTTCTATGACGTCATATATTTGCAGTTTTGCCGGTATGTTATCAGAATTTTAACAGTTCGTGAATCAATGTCTACCCTAGAGCAATCTATAGTGCCATTTTAGAATATCCACGCCTCAACAAGAAACTCAAATTGATACAATTCTTTTGGTTTTATGTGCTGATGAGACTCCAAATAAACTTATCCGTTTTAAAGAAAAGTCGTTCAATTCCATGAGACCTCTTGTTTGCTATAATTTTCCTAAATCTTCAAATATCGCACCGCTACGAGAGTAGATTTGAGGGCCCGCTAACTAGACTCAGTGAAGACGACATGCAGTTCCTTACAAGATGTTACTACCAAATATTATAAGCGCCAACAAGTTTTTACTTACAAGAAATGTACTCAGATAGGTCGAGAACTTCGAAACTCAAATAATTGCAGCAGGCAATAGTACAAAATCTAAATTACAAAAAAGTAGCAGTGACGAAATCAGACGCATAAAAAAATTAGCAGTATAACATATTGAATTAGCATCAGGGTCACAGAAAATACAGCCAAAACATGAATTAAGCAAAAGGTGCACCCTCAAACAGCATTTTATGTTACCCGGTGCCTTAAAAAGAATTACATCTAGTCGGTTGTGATTTTTGTTTGCATGTAAATTTTTATGTGCTGCTAGATCGTTATTGGTATTGCATTATGGGAAATTCAAAGCATACTAGATGTAATTCTTGTTAAGACACCCGGTAACAATTAATACAATTAAATAAGCAGTTTAAAGTCAAACAATTTAAATTTAATTTACACACTGAGAACAGATTCAAGGTACTAATCAATTAAATATTGAGCTACAAGCATTCTTACTTAAATTTCTCTAAGATAATATACCTGAAACTTGTGGAATGAGCAATATTAACTCAATTAGAATCGGCTGTGTTCTGAAGGAAACTAGCCAGGTGCGTCGATTTGGGACAGCGCCATCCGATAGTCAGAACGCTACGCCAAGAAAGGATAATTCCCCAACTCTGATAGAGCCTTTGGCAACGCAGTTCACTAGGTCGTAATTTACTTATCTGGGAGACCAAGCTTCTGCAGTGGTAGATTAAATAGATCCCGAACGGGTTCTTACAGCTGTGCTGGCAGCGAAATATAACTTCACAGCGCATTGCTCAGTCGATGAAAATGGGGCTCACAGGACTAGGGTAATTCACGTCGCCCAAAGCAGGCTGAATCGGTAAACCTTCTAAACTCTTGGGAAAAGCTAAAAACGCAGCATGCAGTTAGCTAAATACCAAACGCTATAAAAAAACAAAAGTAAATTAAGCATTCACTCCTTAAAACAGGATTTTCTGGGGAACGACAATTACATGCTAGTTGCTAACTCGATGACACGTACGGGACAGAACGCTTTTCCAACAAGTGGTTTTATATATCGAAAAGGTCGATATAAAAAAGATGCATGCATGACAAGATAAGGATGTTAACGCATAACCAAATACGCGAGAGCCAGAAAAACAATCCAGCGAAGCTTGCCGGTATAAATAACAATTACACGACTACGACGCGACACTTCAAATAAAGTCACGTTTATACGACAAAATCTAAGCAACAAAACAAATACAATACTTTTTAAAAGCGTGTTCAGAGACTCTTGACTGCCCGTAAAAATTTCTTCTTTTCTCAGTTTTTCCCATAAATAATAAAGGGTTACATGTTACTTTAAAAGCAAGATTATTTAACTATATCAAAATATATTTATTACTACATTTAAATGTTTTATATTGAAAGCATTTAGGCTTACTATTTTCCTGCATTTCATAAATCCTATTCGAATAGCAACCTCGGTGAAGTTATCAACAGTAATGTATTAAGTGCATAGTGACTTGTCGATAATGCTGGTCAGATTACACGACCAGCTGGATTGCGATGAAAATATGTCCCGACAGCGGAGCTGATCGGCGTATTTTCTAAGCAATCCAGCGAGAGTGCAATCTGGTCAGCATTATCGAAGCAAGGAACTATGCGTGACTATGGCTTGAATCGATTAAAAATACTAACGAATCATCATTTTAATGAGTAAGGTGGAGTATTGCCGATAAGTTGTTATATAACAATAATTATCGACGCAAGTCGTTTTTGATTGGTTGAAAGTTAAAAAAGCGAGTTTGATCATTGGTCAAATGACATCGTTTGACAGATGTATGCAATAGTCAACGTAACTATAACAGTTTGTAACCGTTTTTGGATGGAGAAGTCAAAATTTTATTTTATTGGTTAAGATATAGAGCTTACTGTTGAAATATCGACATTTAATGTTGCTGAAACCCGCTAAAGTATAACTTCTAAATTTGCATTAGCTAATTAAAAATACCGGAAATTACTTTCCTGCCAGCTTTCAATGGCATAAAAGGGTTCCCATTATCACAATTTTACCTACCTGAACTGCATAGCAGTATGAGAAGTAGCTGTTAATATAAATGAAATACGTGGGGAAGCAGAAAAAAATGAACTAATGCAAAAGTTTAGCAGTTACTTGCATACGGGGTGCCTTGAAAAGTTAGTGAGCCTTATTTACCACTCGAAAGACCAAACTCCGCTTCAGGCATAAAAAATTTAATTATTTTATGGGGTAGTTTTTAGCAGCCTACAGAAAAGGTGTTAAATACATTTCATCAGTCACACATAGGGATCGGATAAACAACTTCACTGCCCCGTTCATATGTCTGACGGCCAAACATTGAAAAAGGCATTACAGAATTAATGCACATATGTGAAGTTTATAGAAGGCACAGAAGTAATCCTAAAAACAGCGAAGTAATTCCCTAGAAATATTCAGAATCGTCGTGGGGCAGGTACGACGGTACCGTTTTGGCTGTATTGGTGGAAGAAGTCTTATAAATGGAGTTTTCCTATGTTATTTTTATTGGAAGCGTAGTCATGGTGAATAAAAGAAACGAAATCATAAACGTTACCAACATAAAGTGCCGAAACGGTCCTAACCTACTCGAGATTTCCTGGAAGTAAATAGGCAACCGACTCGACTTAACGGTGATATTCTTCTTCTTTGTCTTCTGGTGATGTTACTTTATTAAATTGCGCAAACCAATACAAACCTCAACAGCGAAGGTCTAATAGAAGCCAAGGCAATACGATAAATCACACATCTATTCAATAAGACAAACCAGTAATGAATTCTTAAAAGTGAACTGTCAATTCAAACACTGACGGGTTCACAGCCATCATCAATACGGACATTCAACCCAACAAACCTATTTGGACCATTGAACTGTATATTTGAACTGTATATTAGGACTGGAAGGAGCACGCCCTTGCGCCGGACGCGGTCCAAGATGTTAGAAGAGCGCCGTTGCTGCGATGTGGCAACGCGTCCTTGTCTTACTCATACACTGCTATCTCGCGCGGCAAGGAAGACTTATATTTCTCAAATAATTTGGACTATAAAAGTTTTAAACAATTATTTATTAGTTTTAAGATGTTGGTAAAATGGAGTTACAAATAACAAATTTGGAACAGTTGTAATATACCAGTAAATGTAATAGCTAATTAAAAAATAAAAAAAAATGTTTGGAATGTACTGTTTATTTTTCGATTTCCTATATATATATATATAAGTTTATTCACATAAATTTCATTTTATTAAAATAGGTAGGTTGGGTACATAAATTATACATGATAAAATAAAATTGAGTTATGCAGTTTTTGACGAATGGTTGCTTTTGTTCCTAGAATTCTTAATGTTCTTTTCTTCGCATATGTATAGATTCTTGTATCAGCAAAAGCGTTGGAAATATATTTAATAATTTGTACTTCATGCACGTCTTCGCATACATCCACAACAGGGTGTGGTGGTTCAAATAAAGTATTTATTTTGGTAAAAAAATGCCGCATAACTGTGCTTAAAATTCTTTGTTTGAACTTTTGATTTGCTGCGTAACCCAAAGCAATTTCGCCTCGAAATGCTTTTTCGGTGAATTTAATGATTTCAAAAACACCTGGTGAAGGTACATATAATTTACCGTTAGAAACAAATCTTGTAAATGCATAATGTTTGTTTATATTAACAGTATAATTGTGATCAGGTACGTATTCCTGAATTAATATTTGTTGGCAATGAACACAATCAAGTTTCCCAATAAATTTTCTTAAAATAAAACCACCAATGTAAGATAAAACATTTTATTGGAAATATGAAAGTGTTGTGGTTTCAAGGTGTGACATTAATTCTCTAATTTGCATTTCCATTTCAGCACTATCTGCATCATTAAACACAGTTGTGGATCTCTGCCCATTGCACAAATTAAATAAAGGTGTTGAATTTAAACCCATATCAACACAATTTGAATTAATGCTAGCTGTTATACTATTCCGAAACAAGAGCTGTCGCAATGCCCACTTAAACTGCATTGTATTTGGGTTATTATTCCACCCGCCCCGTGATCGTATGCAAGAAAAATACAATTCAAGGTGATCCTGACTACATTTGTACGCCAAAAAAAATTTAAGAGGCTTCTCAATATTCATCAATAGATCTAAAGCCAAGTTTTGGAAGCTGAAAATATTAGCAAGGAAACCAAGCGCAAATGTTTTCCTTTGATGATGTAAAATACTACTGCCCCTTATTTTTAATTGTCGTATGTAGTTTTCAGTTTCCTGGAAAACATTTTGCCAATAATTTTTATTATTTAAATACAATGGAGACTTATAACCCTTTCCAAATGCATTTCTGGAATTCATAAAATCAAAAATTCTATCAAAAATTCGTAAAAACTCTGTTGTAGCCTCGCTTCCTATAAAATCACTATGGCCAGATAATCTTAAGAAATCTATGGCGTTAGCCACACCGCTACTTATTGTTTGGGCAGCCAATCGCACATTCATTTTTTTGTGGTGAAAATTAATATGAGGTCCTGACAAGCGATTTGCTAGTTTTAAATCCTCCTCTTCTTGTTTATCGTGTAGTTTTTGTACATATTTGAATGAAATTTCGCCAGCAGGGGATGTTATGGGAACTTCGGCAAATGCATTCCTGCACAATTTTAACATGTGGCAGGAATCCAAAATACAGTAAATTTGACTGCCGTTTTGTGGGTGCTTAAATTTTGGTATCATATTTTCTGGAGATAAATTACATCCTAAAATTTCGAAAGTTTTAAAATTTGTACTTGGGCCATCACAAGTAATGGAGCGTACAATCATGCCAATCTCAAACAATTTTTGAATAGCCAATAAAATTAACTGACTTTGTATAGTTGCAGTTATTTTGTTTGTATAAAAATAAGCAATAGGACATTTAAATCGTTGAGAATATGATACCACTTGGAAAACTAACGCTTCAGTTGCCATTTCCTCGCTACATATATTCGAAATTCCCCCAAAGTCAACGTAACCAGAATATTTGTCTTTCTTCTTATCAAATACTACTTCTGACCTTATTGCCATAGCATCAAACATTAATGCAACGTTCTGTAAATGAGTACATGTAGAAATATTTTCTTTTAAAAAGTCAAACACTTCAGTTAAGAAACCCACTTCACAGTCCCGGGATGATAACCACTTTCGTATCACTGCACTATGTGGTAAACAAATTTTACTACGAACAAACCGATATGCTTTAGGGGAATAAAAGTAAAGCGTAAGTGCAAATTCTTTCATTTCTTGAGTGTACCGCCTTTGAGTTGCTTTTGCTTTCAAATTTGCACTTTCATTTTTAAATAATTCTAAAGAAAATCCCTCAAAATTATTTATCAAAACATCTTCTAAGTTTGTGTGGCACTTGTTGTTAGTTTTTAAATATCTTATTAAGTCTTTCATGTTCCTAATTTTATTGTCTCTCCTCCTTAATTGTTGTTGCAAAACTTTGATTCTCCGTTTCATTTTTATTTCTGATAAACTTTTTTTTAAACGCCTAGGAGAAGTTTGTGTGCCAATGTCGGATGCATGGGAAACACTCGCATCGATTTCCATTCCCGTAGAGGTAGTGGATGGCTGTAATAGTTAATAACAGAAACAATACATTAATACAATTAATGTAACAGAAACTAAGCTAATAACGTAGAGCAAGGATATTTATGCATTTGCATGTATAAATGCATATTTTCAACATTTTTTAAGTAAAGTACATATTTAGCAAGAATAAGCATAGTATGGCATATTACATACAATTTTTGTTTTTGTATTTTCTGGATTGTAAAGGGTCAAGTAGGTATCGAACTTGCAGAAATTCCTCTTATTAAGAAACAGTTAGCGTTGTTTATAATTATGATTCACAAAATATTTTGCTTTTCAACTTAGAACTAGTTGCTCAAATGAAAGTTATAAGAGGAGTGCATTCGTTGCTTTTACTTAGAATAATTTGCAAGTAAACAGGTCAGACTATTAGGCTTAGTAAAATCTTTGAAAATAAATTCCAAGAATCCACTACTCATCTCTTTTGAAAATCTTAGTATATAACTATGTACGTAAACATTTTAACTTACTTGTACTTCTGTGGTGGATAACGTTGAACGACGAACCATTTTTCTTGGTACTGCAGACTTCTTCCGTAAATGTTCCGGAAATTTAAAAATTGATGGAACGGCATCCTTCTTTAAAAGATTTTTATTTAGAGAGGATTCTAAATAGTCCTTATCAGTGAAATGTTGATCACATAGCACCGTGTTTGAATTTGGCTTAAAATTTTCCAAACGAACTGCCTCTATCCACAGCTTTAATATTTCAGGTCGTTTTATTGGAAATCTGTAGAAAATAATGTCAAAAAGTAATAATTAAAACTTTGCTTTATACATTATATGATGCTTTAATTATTTAAAACACTTTACGTCTAATCAAATAAATAGAATAATCTTATAACTTCATTTCCAGCTTAAAATACATAAATTCTTACCTGTGGAATCGGTGAACTCTATTAGGATTCCATTCATTGGCACAGCCATACGCACTACAAGACCTTACCATTTTATTTTATGCACTTTAATAGTAAATAAACAAAAGAAAACTACTAAAACAGTAAATTTCGGTAAAACCATATATATAATACACATATATTGCTAGTAGGGCCGGGAAACGTCAGAAAACATTACGGCGCCGACATAGTCTCACTTAGAGTATAACGCGTCTCGTGCGCATGCGTGGGAATTCGAACTCCGCCTTTAGAAGCGAATTTTAAACTTGACCACTTCCCCATTGGCCGGACGACGCCGCCGCGCTTGCACACAGCTCACCATTATACATTGAAGAGTTGGTTGTCTGTCTCACTTCCTTGGTCAGTTTCCCACTCATAGCCGCTAGCAATATAGTAAGTATTAGATATATGGGTAAAACTGCTTGTCTACACCGCTTCACCACGTGCGTACAACAAAGCTATTCTCCCACACAGTAGCATCTCACTCTTTCTAACAAGTCGGACCGAGTATCGTGTCAAACCTGCATCTGCGTACTCCTTCCAGTCCTTTATATAGTTCAATGATTTGGACGAAGTGGAAAATTACTAAGAAAATTGGGCCTAGCCGTAACTACTGTGGAATCCAAAGATTATATGGAAACGACACATTAACCAGATTTTACCTTGAAATGGGAATAAAACCAGTGGCGTAGTAAATGTAAGTGAAAATAAAAGGGCACGAATAAAAATCGATCAGTGTTCTAATAGTAATTTACGATACAAGTGCGTAAAGCTACTTTTTAGTCACGAGTGGGGTAGTCCCGTGAGTGACTAATGATGCTTTACGCATGTGTATCTTGTAATATTTTATCTACGATAGAATCTACAAAACACGGTAAATATAAAAAATATTTTTTAATGTAACTTAGGATTACCAGCAACCGGTCATAATTTTGCGTGTTTTAAAAATTTTAAAACACGTTGCTCCTGACAACGTGCCTAATGAAATCTTTTAAACACGTAACTACTCACGACGTAAACTAATGAAAACATGTTATTAAACAGTCGTTTTACAAACTTAAAACTGCCAACTAAAAGGCAATTTTATACACTGTCGTAGTAAAAAATATTTAAATAGCGATGGCAAATAATGAATATAATATCGTTGTTAATAGCTTGAAGACGATAAAAATCTTACTCAAGGGTCGCATGAAATTATAGGTAATTATCAAATTGATTATGTTTTACCACCAGCGTCGCCGCTAACAGACGTTCGTTCTCAAAGGATACGCAGACTACCTAAACGATTTTTTAATTAATTCTAATTGTGGCATGTTTAATGCTTACACTTAAATTAAATATTGCTTAATTTCAATAAATTTTTATTATATAAATATCTTCATACGTACATTTATGTATGTTTACAAGGATAGCCATCTTTATGCTAAGTTTGGCTTCTGGATTTGTTACCAACCTTAACATATGCTACATCTCCCCTCTCACATTTAAGAGGAAACACAATCATCAAATCTTCTTGGCAAATTGACTTGCCTGTTTCTGCGACGAACTTGAGATTCAATCATTCTGTTTAAGTCATTATTTGGTTTTGGTTCTACAATTGGTACATTAGAATTTGCAACATAAGATTGAATAGTTGAGTCAGTATCATTATTAGCAGATGTTACATCGTCAATCACATATTCAGGATCTGCTAAGTTATTATCAATTTGAATTCGTTTTAAGATTGTGTTAAATGACTAGAATTTTTTCGTAATATCTGACTCTTAATGTTTTGTATTGCGTAAGATCTCGGCGAACTACGTTTAGACAACAATGTAGCAGGCTGCAATGTTTAATTGTAATCGCGAAAAAAAACGCCTTCAGATATTTCTTAAGATCTTTATGTTTCACGGTCTCGAGATGACGAGAAACAGGTTTTCTCAATTTCATCTGTCGGATAACTGAAAAACTATTTGTATGAGGAAGACGATATTTTGTATGCATATTATATGCTTTTCTTGCATGAAACCGAGAAAATTCGGTAAAATATATACAGGGTGAGCACATTAAAAATATAAACTTATTTTTCCTTTTGCTGTAACTTACAAATATATAAGAGTAATGATCTGCACATAGTTCAGGATTTACATTTGACAAAAATTAGACCCAACGGATACAGGGTAAATGTAAAAAGAATCAAAAATGGGTAACAATAAGTGCGTTCTGTTTACACCGCCGCGCATCGTACAGAGGCGAAAATCCCACCACCGGTAATGTTTTCTTATTTGAAAATTGATATAATTTACATTACCTCTTCTTCAGCATTCTTTTTACCAGTGCAGCACTAATTGCTATTCATGGTAGTGTTTAATAAAGTTTGTCACTATATACCGCACTATAGAGGACCAGTAGGCCTCCATCACTAGTTTTTATTGTTACACTGGTTTATATTTCCAATTATGTTTATGGAGTAGGTACTATTTACACGAATGTTTTTATTTGTTCGTTAAGGTCAATTTCCATTACTCGCTATCGCTGGATAAGAGATCCCTGGGTAGCTTTCTTTTTAGCTTGGTATGTATTGATCTCTCGTAGTACCAAGCTGATAAAATACTGCGCCACTGCAGTGGTCAAGGTTGTTATAAAAGGTTTTTGATGTTTTGGTAATAAATTTCTGTATGGTGGAGATACGGAAAGTTCGTTCCCCACATTTCGTTCCCCACATTTCGTACCCCACATTTCGTTCCCGTGATATTTCGTCTCCCCACATTTCGTAACCGGAAACTTCGTTCCCGAGCGAGCTCAATTTGTCTCTTAGATTACAGTTAGATAATGAAAGATATTTTAGTTAATTTATTTATTATAATAAACTTATAAGAACAAAATAAATTTTATTTATTAAAAATTACGGTTTAATCTAAATATCTTCCTTATATCTTGTATACGGCGATAATTTCTCATTCTAAACAACTTTTCTTAGTAATATTTTGCCGTATCATGAACAATAAGGGTAGTTTACCTGAAAAGAATATAGTTTTTGCTTAACTGCCAAGGCCGACTTATTTTTGAAAAACTGAAAATTTTCTTAAAATTGTCTACAAACCCAGCAGGAATTTTAATTCCTATAGCATATTTATGTAAAACTAAAAATACAATTTAATTCCCTCTTGTAAACTCAATCCGGGGTCATACTATTATTATAAGTTTATTGTAATAAACAAATTAATTAAAATATCTTTCTTTTTCTAACTGCATTCCGATTGCTGCACTCGTTTTTCAACACCCTGTAATCTAGGAGACAAATTGAGCTCGCTCGGGAACGAAGTTTCCGGGTACGAGATGTGGGGAGACGAAATATCCCCGGAACGAAATGTGGGGTACGAAATGTGGGGAACGAAATGTGGGGAACGAACTTTCCGCAAACCGGTGGAGATGCCTGTTTCTCTGTGCAACTGGGAGTTTCTGATGTACCATTCCGCATTGGTTATGGTGCACAGCACTTTGTTTTGTAAGACTTGCAGTTTGTTTATGTTAGTTTTGGATGTAGCACTCCAGATGCTGCAACCATAGGTGAGTATCGGTCAAATTATGGTTGTGTAAAGTAATGTTCCACATTTGATTTTAAGTGTAGACTTTTTGTTGAGAATGGAGTATAACACATTACCAAATGTTCCCTTTTATTGTTTCAGTATTATTAGGAATGTTAAGATATTTTTACCACTAGTTTTCTTTGAGTTTTAAAATGATTTGGTATCACTTGCAAGGGAAATTCTGAGTAAAGCTTTCTACAGATTTTTTATTTTTATTTGGCAATATGTTAGCAGCCAAATTATATTCTTTCTTACCTTTAATTTTCTGTTATCATATTTCTTATACCTTTCTTGTCTTCCTCTAATTACATTTTGAGCTTTTAATTGAACTTCTGATTTTAATAGCGAATTTTTGTTCTTGTATTTCGACTCATTAAAATTTGTGCTGAAAATAGATAGTGTTTGGTATATTTCTATATTCTAATAAACCTGAAGCAATATTTTGATTATCATCTTCATCTTTTTTTTAGTAAATTGTTTGAACTGCTCTTTCAACTTGCTATGTGGGTATGTCGGAGATCTAAATGTAAATTTAAAATTTCACTTTCTAGCAAACTACAGTCAGATGGATTATATTACCTCTTTTGGCACTAGTAGAGTAGCAAACATTATTTGTAATTTAGCAATAACTTCAATACCTCTCTTATATTTAAGAGGTGTTCTTTCCAACCATTTGGATACTTAATCTTGCAATGTCAGATAACTTCTCCCTCCAACCCCTAAAATGTAAATGGCAGTTTTATTAAAGAGTGTTTCTGGAATATCATGACAAATTAATGACTCTTTAGCATTTGCATTGTGATACCTTTCCCATACTATGCATCTCGAAATTATGTTTTCAATATCTGCGCTAAGAGTTGAACTTTCTCGAAGTGCAGCACGTCAAATTTTTGATACTGAGCATTTCCGCCTTTAGATTTATTGTAGACAATTAAATGTGATTTTGAAAACGTAAAAAGGCACTATCTAAAAATGGTAAATGGTAAGAGGATTCTCGTTGCCCAGCAAGCATAAGTAACAATTTCATTGCAATTTGATGTATTATGTTGCGTTGTGGCTTAACTTTACATTAACATCTGTAAAATAATAGAAAATAATAAATATTTTGACAATAATGATGTCTCTCAATCCGTAAAAATCTTCGTAAGAAGTGGTTTTGTAATAGAACAATGCATACATTGGTAGTTATCACATGAATAAATCAAAAAGTCCTGAAACCCCTTTTTAACTATATTTTATCGTGACGGTAATCAAGCGAGTACTTAAAGGTTAATTATTGTTAAACAGTAGTAAGAGAAACATCAATTTATTATTCATTATTAAAATGAAATCTATCAAAGTGTCCGGTTTCTCAATCTGCCTATAAGGAAAAACTGTTATCTTTAGAAGATTATCAGCAAAAATGTTTAGTGAGTGACTTATCAAACAAGGATAAAATAGTACTAAATGTAAATTATTCAAATTAAATTGCATTGGCATCGCTGTATGTACCTCATATTTGTTCATTTTTAAAAGGATGAACGATGAAATTCTGTAACCACGTTTCTTTTAAGCTAAAGAGAAATCTCAAGAGCGATCTAGAATATAAATAACTAATTATTGTAGTCAAAATATTTTTTTATCGATTGCATTTGTGATAGCAGCTCTCAAGTATATTACAAGTAGGGTGTATTCATCTATTCAAGGACCCAGTTCCCAGAAACGCTTTATCGCATCAATAAGGAAAGTAAAATATACGAGTAGATAAAATATGAGTTTGCTTTGAAATGTGCAACCCGGAAAATGTCGTGTAGTTCACTGTTTAGTGTTGTCAGGTATGTCAGAGTTTTAGATTAAAGTGACTGTTTTTGTTAAACTATGTACAAAAGTAAACATAGAATTTGATTATGTAGCCGTTTCAGGTGTTAATTGTGTCTTGTATTCTCGTGGTTTGAAAGCAAGCTTTAGACGCATTCTGATGCTTCTGCTTCTGTGTCGTCTTACAGTTACGGGAGCTATAGTTTTTGTAAATTTGTGATAATTCTCTGTACGTCATTGCTTACATTTTCGAATTTTAAGCAAGATATGGCTTTTAACTGTGGAATAACATTGGCTTATCTAAACAACCAATAGTTGTTTTTCAATTAGTTTATATATTTGAGTTTTCTGACAGAATCAAAGGTAGAGCCTCTGCTTTTGGGCCAGAAAATGTGGCTTTTATTCCCGACAAAAATAAATAAAACGGCGATTCCCTAAGCCAACTTTGGGTCAAAGCTAAGAAATCGATGCTCCTGCAGTGTGGATTTTAGGTTTTTTCAAAATGTAAGAGCAATATAACCTCAACTTGTTTTTGTAAGACAATACGGACACTTACATAAAGTAATCAATGGTGGGAAAATGGGAAAGCTCAATGCTATTAAATGGTTATGTCGTCCTAATTTTAGGTATCTTTTAATTTTTTTCTCGCAGGAACTAAGATAGGCAGCAGAATTTTAAGAAAACTGTAAATAGCTGTTTTCAAATTGTCTTAAACTTTTTTCTTCGACATTGGTACTCTTTTTTTGCTTTATTTTTACATGCATCTCATCATTTCCAACTGATTTGCTTTATAATTTATCACAAATGATTCGATAAATTAAGCTTTAATTATTCTTTGAACTGTAATTGTAGCAAGACTTTTGCTAAGTAAAGCGTGCTACACTTAAATACTGATTGTTTTTACGTGATTATAATAATTATGCTTTGCTGTTTTACTTAAAATTAGTGTGTATGGCGCTGTTTAGCTTAGCTCTCAATTCCAATGCAAAAGCATTCTCTCTTTCATTCCTGAATATAGTTTGCTCATCTGACACTTAAGAGCAATTTCTTATACAGGCTGTTAAAAAAGGGTTAAATGTTTAAAGGGCATATAATACGGTGAAAAACCGTTTAGAATGTTTTAATATCTATGGATCCGAGAGCAATTTTCTTGTTCGATGACTTAAATAAAGGATTTCGTTTAGTTTTTATTATTTAGCGCTACAAAATACAATTATAAAAATAGATGTTAGAAATGCCCTGCGTTTATATGGACGCAGCATATACATTTTTTACTTCCTTTTACTACTATAAAGGAAGTATTGGATTCACCCCAAAAATTCGAAATTGAGTTTTCAACAGATCTTCACGTTTTAGAGTCCCCTGATCCCAAAAAACATTTTTTTTTTCATTGGTCTGTCTGTCTGTCTGTGTGTCTGTGTGTCTGTCTGTGTGTGTGTCTGTGAACAGAATATCTCAAAAACGAAAAGAGGTATGGCATTGAAACTTCATATATAAGTTTTGTGTACTATGTAGATGAGACAGCAAGCTTTTCAAGAAAATCGCATAACCGGAAGTAGGTGTTTACTCTTGTAATTTTTCAGTTTTTTTCGATTTTTTCAAAAACGGCTCTAACGATTTTTTTTAAATTTTACATTTTTCTTACATTTTTAATGTGTATTGATGTGAGATAGGTGATTTTCCAGTTGAATACTTCTAAAATGGGTTTCTTTTGTTTTTTTTCTATTTTTTTTATTAACACCTATTTTAAATAAAACACCCGGTATATTATTACATTTTTGAATTCACCTTAAAATTCTAGAGAAAATTTGTCTCTTCCACTAACACTAGATTTTGTACCGTTTTTGTAGAATTTGTAATTTTTGAAAATTTTTAACAAATGGTTAAAAATTAAAAATGAAATTTTTGTCTAATTATAAGATCACTGTAAAAGGAAGTTGTGTGAGTGTATCACACCAGATTTTTTCAGTAGGGAACTCCACGCCCATTTAAAAAAGCCTTGCCTTGCTCGAATTCCCTGAAAACTTTATTCGAATGTCTTGTTGCAACTCAGCAAGATTGTTTTTAAGTACACTAAACTTTTTAAATACCCCCATCTCACCCAGTTTATCTCCCATGAAATATTTTGTTCACTAACCCACTAAAACCAAGCATAAACGAAAGAGTTAATCACTGGGTTAAGTGCACATCTTCCAAAACAGGGCCAAGTATTTACAAAAAATCAAGGTATGCGGTACCTACCGTCAGACAAAACCACATGTGGTTATTATGATAATTGAAAATCCCATCTTTAGTGAATGCGGCCTCATGAGTGAAATTAATTTTAGCAGCAAAGTACGGGTGTTCAGCAGCTTGTTCTAAAAGGCACTGACAGAATTTTATTCTCACATGGTTGCTAGAGCCAGTAAGAGCTTGTACCCTTTGGATATAGTACGGATACAAACGTGGCAAATAGAGGGTTCCCCATGCAAGATGACCACTTACACCTATTTTAGCTAAAATCCTTCTTACACTCGTTTCATCGACTATGGTCAAAATTTGATTATCTACCTCAGGTGTATACACTAACCTGGGCCGTACGTAATCGTAAGCACGTTTTTCAAAGGAACCAGTATTCCTCAGCTGTTGGTAACGTTTTGAAAACATCACATAAGAAGAGAGTTGACGATTCAAAAAAGCCTCGCTATAAAGGCGTCGCGCTTTCAAAACATTTCCATTGGCATAACTGGTAATTTCAGCTTTTGAATAAAAAGACGTGGTTTAAATGAGTATGAATTGAACTGAACTATTGAGAAGAATGTCTAAAACGGACCTATGTATATTAAGACATTTAACTTTTTTTTCATCGTATTATATATGCCCATTAAATATTTAACCTGCTTAGCACTATATATTTTACGTCCAGGACTATTGATACATATGCGAAGTATCCACTTTACCTATAAGAAATAGTTTTAGTGCGCCTCGGAAGATGACATAAAAAAATGGAATTTTAAGAATACTTTTCTAGAAAATGAACGTTTTATTTTTTCATCACAATCCCCTTTAGATAGTGCACTCAACGTATTTAGGTACAGCAAGGCCTTTCTATATTTTGACTATCTACTGGGAGCGTAGGTTGTATAGTCTGCTATCTACTTATCACAATAATTTTTGTTTTCATGATGTTCCTGTATTATTAGGATATGGTATGTTATTTACGGGTACTCCCGTTAATTCTTCTAATAAAATCAATTATAATAGTATTTCTACATATAATTATATTATATTATATGACTCTTACCCTTGGCGACTTGAAGGAGATCTATTTTTAGGTTTCTATGGCCTTTGGTAACTATAAGAGTTGTAAGTGTTTTACTTTCATATCTGCTGATAATTTATAAAGCAGGGAAAAAGTCTTTTCCTGGAAGTTATATTTGGCACCCTTGATGACTAGGAAGAGAACTGTTTTTACATCGTTTTTGATTCTTAAAGAAAAACACCTTTTCTTGGTAGTCACATTCTTGACAACTGGTAATTTGAAAGAGGTCTGTTATTAGATCATTGCTGATTTTATCGTCCTGTAATATCGTAACTGTAACAGCTATGAGAATTTTATGTTGATACTAGCTGATAAGCAGGAGAAACATTTTTCCCCGGTAGAAATATTCTTGTACCCTTGGTGAATTGCAAAAAGTCCGTCGTTAGATCATTAGCGATTTCTATGTCCTCGAGCAACGGTAACAGAATTGTGTGTTTTACGTTAATGCCTACTGATGATAAAGAAATCAGGAGAAGCATCTTTGGTAACTTTAAAAATGTCGATTGTTAGATCGTTGCTGATTTCTATGTTCTTTAGTAAGAGCTTCACATTTTTTAAGCTTCAGCTCGCGGGTCGAGGTTAAAGCAGGGGTCATGCATTTTCCCTGATAGTTGCATTTTTATACCCTTGGTGACCTGGCACAGGTTTGTATTTAGTTCGTTGCCGATTCCCATGGTCGTTAATAACGAGCTATAAAAGATGTCCGTTGATAATCTGTAAAGAATAGGAGACATCTTTGCCCTGGAGGTCACTTTTTTGTACCCTTAGCGATCAGAATAGTCCTGTTTTTAGATCATTGCTGATTTAGTAACAGTAGGAGCTGCGCATATTTTTAGCTGATAACTGCAGGACCTAATTATGAGTGTTTTACGTTGATGTCAACTAATAATTTATAGAACAGGGAAAACATCTTTCCCTAGTGGTACCACTTTTTCCACTCTTGGTGCATTGGAATGCATCTTTTCGTAGGTCGTTGCTGATTCTTATCTCCTTTAGTAGCGGTAAGAGTTGTGAGTGTTTGATGTTGATCCCCACTGATAATTTATAAGACAGTGGAATAATAGATTCCTTGTTGATCACATTTTTCCACCCTTGGTGACCTGGAAAAAGGTATCGTTGCTAATTCATATATTCATTAGGGAATGTAAGAGCTTAAATGTTTTATGTTGATGCCCACTGATAATCTACAAAGCACAGGTTCCACCTTTCTTCTGGTGGTAAAATTTCTCCACCCCTGGTGATTGCCATTCAACTATCCTCTTTAATTTTTTGTTATCCTTTATGAGTTGCATTTGTTTCGTGTTATGCATTATATCATTTCCATATTTTATAGTTTTCCTGCTTCTTTGTATTCTGTATTCCTTTTTACCTAAGTTTACAGTTTTCCTCTGTTGCGTGTGCATGAAAGAATGTGGCTCTGTTCATTTCCAGTAGCATAATACGTTGAGAAATGTGTTGCAACCACTTTTACGATTTTAAGTGATCTCGTACTATCTTAACCAAGTTTAACTTTTAGGTTGGCCAAGCCACAACCGACCAGAAATGGCCCGAATAGATATAACTATTTTCTGCTGCTTCATCCTGCTCAGGTAAGCTATTTATAGTTAACTAGAATGACAATTTCTATACTAACCAAACTTACAGGCAGACTGTCGCCTCCGACTCGACGCTGTACTGCGACTACATTTCAACAGCAAAGATCTTGGACTGCTCTTCTATGAACAGTTTTCCTGACGGCCTATTCGAAGAAATCGAAACCGCTGTCTTTTCAGGAAACAACTTCACAGCTCTCATGCCTTACGTCTTTGTCGACCACGGGTTCCGCAACCTGAAGAGGGCGTATCTCAGTTCCAGCAATATCAGCTACGTGCGCCCCGACGCGTTCGCACTAATGTCCAGGATGACCTACTTGGATCTATCCTACAACCGCTTGGTCTCGTTGCACAACAACTCCTTCACGGGCCTGAGATCTTTGGAACACTTAAATTTGGAGAGCAACGGATTAGTGAGCGTAAACGAGGAAGTCTTCAAACCACTTGTTTCTTTAACTACGCTGCAGTTGCTAGACAATTCCTTAACGAAGCTGGAAGGTAATCTTTTACGACACGCCCCTGTTGCTCTGCTCGACTTGTCGCGCAATCCGATCCAAGTTGGCGAGGAGGAAATTTTTGAGTCTGCTTCGCTGAGTATACTAATTATGAGAGAGTGCAATTTAACGACGTTGTCCAAGCGGGCGTTGAGCAAACTGTCCAGGCTGCAGCATTTGGATCTATCTTCAAATAAGTTGGAAGAAATTCCGGGTGGCGTTTTCGAAGTGGGAGATCTGAAGTATTTGAATATAGATCATAATCTTATAACACGTATAGATTTAAAGCAAGTATATTCGAAGTTACGACTAGAGGAATTTTCTTGTTTAGAGAATCCTCTCCACGATAACGTGAATTGTACACAACCCTTGTCTTTAATGCATCTTCCGTTCTACATATCTAACACGTCTGAGGAAGTGTTTCGATTGGAGACCTTTTTGTACCCACTTTTGGTAGGGGCAGGTGTAATTTCCTTAGTTTTATTAATAATGTTAATGTATATGAGTTACTATATCATAAGTCAGAGAAGTAACTCGGAAGAACATATTTATTCTAAAATTCTAGAGAATGTGTAACCATTTTCCTGGTTGCCTCTTGAGCCATACGTCGCTTTTTAGTTTGATAATATGAATATTATTACTTATACAGTATTATATAACTTATATTACGTTAACTAGGTAGGTTACTAGAAGATAGACTAAGTGCTTTTAATAGATTCCTTAGAATATATAATTAAATTACAGAATTTTTTAAAATAGTGGCATTTTATTCATATTGTTCAGTATATACCATGACTAATTTACATAAAATGTCATATGTGCGCTTTTCTAAACAGTTTATTGTTTTATCGAAGAAATACATTTGCAGGAAAAGAACTTCATGGACAGATTTTCATTGCCATTTTATGATGATCTGCTTAACCAAGAGCTTCTCTACCTCGGAACAATTGCCAAAAGTATTGCAAAAACACTCTTAATGTGTAAACGTTTCTCTCACATCTCTTTTTTGTTCTGATCCTAGTGGCTGCATTTTACTGATCAACCTGTAACGCAGGTTCTCAGAGGTGGATTTATCAGAACATATTTGCAAGAATATAAAGGCGTTGATAAGCAAGACCTACTATCAGTAGTTGAATATGAGTACAAAATTTGATACGTATTAAGCAAGTATTAAAAACAAGTTGAAGAAAAAGATGTTTAGGTTTAGCAAACAACGTTATCTAGGGATATTCCATTGGCAAGATTGGTATTACTAATAAAAACCAGTGGCGTGGTATCGGATGCATGTCACTCTTATTTGTTTATTATTACATCAAGTAATAGTAAATTCAGTTTTAAATTTAATTCAACTGTTTATGCAATTTGGAGAAAACGCGCTTCTTTGTAAACATGTAGGTAGATGGCTTATATAAAATCTTTTTTTTTGTTGCTATTAAATTCAGTAGGCAGTGCGCCTGTGGAATTATCTTTATGTTGCCATCTTGAAGACAGAAATGACATAGCATACTGATAAACTTATCATTGTGAGTGCAGCTATCCAGACTACAAGCAGTGTTTTTCTGTTGAAAATTTTGCTTAAATAGATCTACTGAGGGTAAGTTTACTTCTATTTATACATATCTATAGTACTGGAATTCGACACACAATTGTGATGATTAATTTACTTGCACGTTGTGGAAGTTTCGCTTTTCTTTGGTGAGATACTTGTCATTTTTCACACAGTAAAATTTTTAACTTTAAAGAATCATTGTCATAAATATAGTATAATCGTTGTTGGATACACTAGCTACCACATTAAAAAAAAATAGAAAGTGTGATACACCTTTTGAATAACACGATTGGAAATGTGCAATAAACTGGCCACCCCCTAATTGTGTAAGGTATTTCGGTTAGTGTAAATATGCAGAGCAATATTTCTAACCACACGCCAATCTATTGCTTCTGTATATTATGAGGTTTAAATTTGTCCAGTCGAACTTTATTAAGTGGAACATACTCGTAGATTGTACAACGAGAAAAATCGAGAAATAGAAAATATGAGTTATAGAAATATAGGAAATTAGTAAAATTGCTACAAACTTTAAGGTGTATAACTACTTTACTACGAATGGCAAACAAATTTTAGGCTCATCCCCCAAATTAAACAGATTCAGTTTCAAATCATACCAAACGAACGTTCAGGCTACATGGAAGCATCGGAGGGCCGACCAGTTACAGTGAAGACGGCGTGCGCTTTTTTTCTATAATTAGCAAAGGGTTTTCAAACTATCAGGGGGCGCTAAAGAGTTTTTTTTTACACTTTTAAATCCATTAGCTTACGATAATTCTTAAAATCACTGAAGTATTATATGTAGCCAATTTGCTACGACCTGAAACAGACTTCAAAAAGGTTCGACGCCTTAATTGGTTGGTATTAACATTGCACAAAATTATAGTAAACATAAACAGGGTTATATTAATTAACAACACTAAATATGATACAAAATGTTGCATTAGTTAATTTCAGCACTCGTATAAATCTCATATGCGACCCATGCTGCAGGCGATAGCCACTAATACATTCAGCTCTACTGTTGCCATTAATTATAGAAGTTTAGCTAGTACATGACAAAGGTCAATATTTGAATAGGTAACAGGTTTCTGGATAATTAGCGGGGAATTAAAAATTTAGGATGATATCGCAGGAGGGCGAAATGCCACCACATTCGAAGATTTTTAGAATGTTTCATAAATGCTTCAATAGTTCTTGACAAATACGGAGGTGATGCATCACAGCCAGTGTTTCTAATCTTTTGGCGCGCTTAATGTACAGATTCGTTTTGACCTTCATAACACACGTGTTTTAATATTCTTAGTAATGTGAGGCGGCGTTGACAAAACAAACAGCAGCAAACTGCACAATTAACTATATGTGAAAGTTGAGGTATAAGGACTGTAAGTAACAGTTGCTAACCGAAGAAGCAAAGCGGGAGCAAGAATAAGGACTTAGAAACAAACAGAAAAGGTAGCAATAATTACAAATTCGAATACCAAACTAGTAGCAGTAAGGCAAGACACTACTCTTGTCGTCGTAAGTCGTTATAGACTAGCCCTAAGCTGAGGCAAAGGTTAATACAGAGTAGACGCGTGCGCTGAAGTCAGAGATGCTTGCAGAAGAGAGCTAGGAACAAAAAACGTCGCCGCAGGTGCGTGGAGATAATTGAATGGTACTTGGTTAGTTACGCATGACAAAAAATCGCGCGACTGAAAACAATTCAAACGAGTTCGGCGACCTCAATTACTGTACAAAGTTGAGCTTTTCACACAGGGTAACCAAAATGCATAAAATGGACGGTACAGGTAATGGTCCATTAAAGCGTAAGGCCTTTTACCCGTAACAACGTAAAATTTGTCATTGCATTTTTTAACAAAATAACATATTAAAACACTGCAGAGGTAAACAGCTACAATCCAAATTGCATTTATGACAGTCTCTGCTTCATATGGGCCTTACACCTATAACTTATATAACTAGTTTTGTACTTATAAAAATGTCATTTGACTTAAACACATTTTGTAGAGCAAAATAGCTTTTCTTCCGCACCTAACCTTGCTGATATATTTTCCGGGATCTTGCCTGTTTTAGTCACAATTGAGCCGATGTATTTAAATGTTTCAACTTTTTCAAATATCTCCAATGGTTGTTCATCACTTGATGTATTTTTGTCCTATGCTTGCAGCAGAGTTGAAGATTTTTGCATGGTTTTCGACATTCTTCGCACTTCGCATACACTTCTGAAATCGATAAACAGATGAAAAAGCTGCAACGTTTTGTTTTAATATGGACCTCCCTTTTCTGAATCTTCCCTGGTATTCACCCACTTCTCTCTCTGTTGTTGGTGATAGTTTCTTAGCGATCGCGGTACTTTAAATCTTAAAATCAATGTTTGCCACTTTTTTATGAAGTGGTCAGATTATTACTGTATTCCAACCCTTTAGTAAAAAGGGTTTATATCGCAATCTGCTCCCCTACAGCTACGTACGTTTCAGATATTTGTGTGTTATTCAGTTATTCGTCGATTTCCTGGGCGAAGCTTGGTTCTGCCCGTTTGTTTATGCAGGGTTTACAAGAATGACGCAACCGGCAATTGCGCAGAGCGAGGCAGCTGACGTGTGCACATTCCCTGACTGTATTGCTTGCAATTAGCATCTGCAGATTTTCATATGGAAATACATTTTTCTGCAGTTTTACCCCGCCCGATGGAAACTATTGAGGCTGTGAATTGCAAACTTTGTCGACCCACAGTCGACGTCCACCATTCTAGCGGGCATGTAGCATCGGTATAGGCTCCTCAAGCTGCCGCGAGGCTGCTTTGTGATTTATCGAAATTTAGTCGAAGGTGTTTCATTATGTCGAAATAAAGATTGCCGCAAGTAGTAACGGTGCTGTGATTCGTGCCTGTGCTATTTTCCACGCAAGATTACCTGCCGCACAGCAACTCGAGTTAGTTCGGATTTATTAAGTAAGTTTTTTATTTATTATTCATCATAAAAGCTAAATGTACATTAAATTGTTAATTTTCCATTGATAATTGATTAAGCTTAAACCAAACGCATGATTTAAAATGAGCTGTATAGAAGAAAATAAATATCGGTTTTGTAAATCTAATGGTGGTATTTATGACGTCACTATAATTTGCTTGGTGACGGGCGTCGTCTGATTTCTTGTCCCTACTTTATATAAACTTTTTGAGTTTCGGTTTTTTACCGTATCTTTTTTACCGCGGCGCCGGGACAATTATCAGTTATATCGGATCAGAATATCACCCAAGCTTTCTTACGGCTTCTAACATTTTTCGTTCTTAAAAATCAACGTTTTGTTTAATAGACATTTAAAAATTTCTTTATACCAGTAAACTATTGTTATGCTAATCTTCAGGTTCATATTCCTTAGCGTCTGCACTTTCACCACACTAGCGACGAAATCAATGTGGCCAAACAATTTGGCAAAAAAAAGAATGAGTGTTCTGGGAATTGAGAAGTTCCTATCGGGGACAGCTTCATAGGCGTTTTCGTAAGTACAGGCTCTAAAACGTTTGCGATTTTTGTGAGCGTTTTCGGTTTTTCTTAGAGTTTCTGCATGATTTGTTAGAATCGTCGAAAGTGTATTTGGAGGAATCGCGAGTTCTGCGGAAATCGCATTATTATTTTTTATATTTTTATCGATTTCACTTATAAAGCGCACTTTGTCCGATAAAAAATAAAGTAGGTAGTTTCATCTTTTCATCAATCATATTCTCAGCCGCTACGGTAATACAGAATAAAGAATGCATATCACACTTTAAAATGTCTGCATCTTAGCCATTTTGAGGACGACTGCGATTATGGTGGATTATTGAAGCTCGTCTTGATTGACAAAGGACATTTAATTCTTTTTCTACACTATGGTATTAGCTATTAGTGACTGTAAGCCAAGTAAGTACTGCTATACTTCGTGTAACGAACAGATAGAGTAGAAGCCCCTTTCACAAATGAGCGCTAAATTTGAATAGAATACTGCTATTGGTAAGCCTGTTGTACACAGCTCTATTCAATTGATATTAAACAATTTTTGAATTCTACTCAGTTTTTCATTTGTATCATGAAAAACAGGTTTCCGTACCTAAGCTTCTTTCATTGATTTACTGATATTATTAAACAAAACAACTTTATCTATTCTGCTTACGTAAAAGATGGTGCTATGTTTCATTCTTTTGTAATTTCTTTTGTTGAAATAATGATAGTTGTGAATTCTTTGATTCTGTATATTTAAAAAGAATGCAATTGTTTTTGTAGATTATTTGTGGCCAAATCTATGCGCAGTTTTTAATCCTCTCATAATACTTCCTAGCAAATGATGTGTGTGACTGACTAAAAATCTAAATTCATTTCTTTGTTATAATATGCCCAAATCTCACTTTCTAAGTTACAGTCGGATATATGTTGTTCAGTTGTTGGCAATTTCGTTTAAAGCATTTCAAAGCTAGGGAATGTCAGGTTAATTTGAGATTTGAGGTCGCCACTGGTTTTACCGCTAGTCGCCGAACTTCTTGTTGTGCCAAACTAGCGCAGGAGGGCAGATCTTCAGTCGGGCAATTGACTTCCATCAGACAGGCTGTGCGTAGGTAGACCTTATCGTTCCGTGAATGTGGCGGTTTGAGAAAGCCTTACCCTTATATACTGTTTGATCCTTTCTCGGTTACTCAAATTATTCTTGTTAACATAGAATTTCGGCCGCGTAGTTTTTGTGGATAAACACTCAAAATTCTCTGTCTTAATGTGCCTTGCACTTTGTGAACTGGAGCAAGAATCCACGCGATGGTCATGCTCTTTGGTGGCTCGTGTTGTTTGAGTACCTTGAGAACGAGGATACATAGACAGATTTGGTCTTGTTGCTCTTTGTGCACCCATATTGACTAACGTTTCGCAAGACCTTGCAGTACGACAGAGTACTTGCCAGAATACCTCATTACTTCCCACGAGTGAAACGTGAAGCCATCGAAAAACATCCAAATGATATAAACAGGGAAGATGGTTTTAATCTTAGTGAAACGTGGACTCCCGTGATACATGATCTAAAGCATTACAATCACTGCGCGTCATACGGTTACGTCCTATGGATTAAGCTGCACTTAAACGACCAATCAGCGTTACGTCGCTCCGAGAGGCTGGCACAGAAGACTATAAATAGCTCCACATCGACCTTCAGTTCTTAATGCGACTTTCACTATGATAATGCAAGCTGCAAGGCCTTGTGAAACGTTAGTCAATATGGGTGCACAAACAGCAATAAGGCCAAATCTGTCTAAGTCTCGTTCTCAAGGTAGGTACTCAAACAACACGAGCCGCCAAAGAGCATGACCATCGCGTGGATCCTTGCTTGAGTGCACAAAGTGCGAGGCACTATAATTCTGAGTGTTTCTCCACAAAGACTACGTGGTCTAAGCCGACATTTTATGTTAACAAGAAAGCGTTACCGTGCCAATACTACTAAATTACAACCTTCATCTGATACATCCAGCTTCCCATTTGAAATTTCATATCGGTATCCGACCGGATACATTTAGAAACCCCTTGTATTTCGACGAATCGCTGGAGAAAAACCTCGTTGTCAACGTGCAGATCAACCCCGATTTCTCGTAGCCAACCTCATAACTGCCGCTGTTCATTTTTGTCCGATAATCTAGCGCAGCTTTGGAAGATCTTTTATATCACGTGTTGAACAATGCTGACTCTTCTGCTGGCAATCTTAAAGTTACCCAGCTACCCGGTAACCGAGGATTTCCTTGATTTTCACATCTTTCTGTTGGCTGCATCTTTGCACCAAGCTAAGTTGAACCTATTTTTATTGCATGTTACGTGTATTTAACTAAGGATTTCCTGCATACGCAAATTGACGACAATTTTGTATATTACGTAATAAGTAAGTAATACAATTGCGAGAAAAGTTTCGGGGCGTGTTTCCGGTAGAAGTAGCAATGTGTTTCTTGTCTGTGGAATTTTTGCAGGCAAACAGTTGTATTTTGCTCATCGCACAACGTGACGGCATAAGCAGGTAGAATTTGCAAGGATTGTTTGTTACCATTGTTTTCTGTGGTTCTGGCCTTCCTCCGGTGCACTTAGATGTATTTTTCTTAATGTAGTTCTAGTAGAGTTTTGTATGATTTTTGTTTGTGGAGTGATGTGAAGATATGAGTTTTCTTGCAATAACATGAATTATGCATAAGCCTCACATGGCAAGTTCTTAATAGCTGTTCCTGGGAGGATGTTTCCCCAGTACATCAGTACATCTTTCCAGGTACAACAGTTTTGAATATCGCGAACCTCCATCTTTTTATTTTGGTCTACGACGCCCCTCCCTTATGCTCTTGTAACTTGTCGCTTCTTCTTTATTAGAAACTTGAAGACGAATAGCCCTTACACTATCAAAACGGCATTCTCATTTAGTTTCTGATAATCGTGTAAGTGTACGATTTTTAATATATTTTTAAAACCACAGCGTGATGTTAATACTGCCAATGTATATATTTCTTACACCAAAATAATTTAGCCTTTGTAGAGATGCTTGCCCAGCAGCAAATTCAAATTGTGGTTTTCGCATGATACATAATAGTAGTTTGTATACCAAGGCACTGAAGTATAACTTTTTATCACGAATGTGGATTTAGTTGCCGAGGCCCGTAGGGCCAAGGCAAATAAACCACATGAGGGATAAAAAGGAACTTCAGTGCCGATGTGTACACTATGTTTTATTTGAAATCGAGAAATCGTGAAATTTTAACCAACATTTGTAGGTTATGTTAACGTCGGTTGACGTTTATCTGTCGCCTCGCCATCTACAAAAAAGTCGTAAAACAATGGATTACTTTACTGCCGATTTCTCGTATTTAATGACGATTTCGGCGTGCTTCACTGCCGATTTCAAATAAAAATATTTTTGATATATTTATATTTGCTTATACTCAATTGTTATATCCCGAGTGCATGATAAATAGGCAAATATTTTTGCGAGTGCGTGAATGCCCACGAGCAGAGATATAGCAACACTGTTTTCCGAGGAATTTTTTTCTGTATTTACTTTCCCTTCTACATTCACTTTATTACCTGTTTTCGATGTAAAAGTTTCAAAAACTTCTCCAATTTGTCAATTTCTAGATTTAGTTGCCAGTTTGACATTTGAAAATATCCTATATGTGTATATGTGCAAATATTCATTAGTACTTGATTATCATTGGACTAAATGTCCAAATTACAAATATTTGATTACTGAAATTTTTCCTTACATATGCTCTTTGTCATATCCTTGACTGAAGTTAGATGAATTTAACCCAAAATTGTCCAAAATCATTTTGATTATTTCCAAAAGTGTTTACCTAACGGTAGCACTAGCGATCTAACTCACCTTAGTTTTGTCCTAACAAATAAATGCCATGCAAATTTAAAGGATGTAGGTGTTTTTTGCCACGAGGATACGTTGAAAATTGTAGGTGTACGATTCAGTTAGACTGTTGCATTGTTTCCTTCTCGCATTACGTGATATTTCCTACTTTTGCTAAGTTTCTTCGGAAGGGGGCACTTGGGTGAATTAGTTCGATATTTACCTGACAAATTAAGTGGGTTCGAGGACATATGAGGTTAGGGCAAGACATCCCTACTGGTGGAATGAGGAAATAGCGGACAAGCGTTCAGAATGCAATAGAATTCGTAGGAAGCTGACAAGATCGAGAGGGAGTGGAATTGACATCATTTGGCTGGAAAATCTTGAAGAGCAGTATAGGATCGCGAAAAAAGAATATAAAACTACTATAAACAGATCTAAGAAGCCGCATTGGAAAACCGTTTGCGACTAGAGTTCCTAAACATTATAAAAGTTGAGACAAGACGGGAATAGATGCTGATTGGTTGTGATCCACTGCGCATGCGCAGTGTCGTATAAAATTGCGCCAGATTTAAGTCCTATAGTTACTATAGAAATCAGTTCTGGGAATGTCACATTTGACAAATTTTTATTTGCCTTTAGGCCTAACACTGACTGATACAAATGTATTAATATGCATGTGTTCCATTTCTACCTGACACTAGTTCTTTAAATAACATATCTAGCAGAGTTGTAGGTATGTATATGGAATTTACTTAAAAATTAGTTACCCAAATACTTAAATATTTTTTTACAGTTTTTGAAATGACTGGCTGTTGCATTTTTCGCCTCAAAAATAGATTCGAACGGGGCTTTATATCCATTGACACAAATTCCCAAAAAAACAGAAGCAAAGAGCAGAATAGCTCAAAAATATAAACAGAATAAACTGAACACTCACAAGTAGAACCAGACTACGTGAAATCCACTTTGATGTGGAAAAAATTGCGTCTGGGTGGCAAACAAAAACTAAAATGCAACGCTGTACCTACTTCGTTTACGTTGTCTCAACTCTTTATCAAATATTACTTATGTAGGATCCGTAGTAGCTACCTACCAGTGTAGTTTTCATAAACGCTTTCAGTTAATCATTTGTTGACATTGTCAAACTGACAAGTAATTAAATTCATAGGTGACACATACTAAGAAAGACAACTCTGGCTTTGTATGCTATCATTTATCTTTGAAACAGTAATGGCGGCTGACATTTTCGTTGTCTCAACTCTTAAACTATATAGGATGTAAGGGAAGATAGACGGTCGGCCTTACCTTTTGGCGAAAGTTGTATTTGATATTTTGCCGGCTAGTAACTATCGGCCTAGTGGGCTAACTAGTCGCGAGGGTCGGGGTTCCAACTATGCTGAAAAGAAATACCAAACGAAATACGAAGAGAGTGGGCGCCAGGTCCTCGACTTCGAATCATCCTTGTGTCGGACCGTTCATAAGGTCGGAGATAAAAACCAGCAAGTTAAACAAAATAGCAACGACCAATAAAAATATTACAGCTTTATTCAACTTGGTACTATAGTGCGTCACATACAAAATCAAAGGCAAATCATCAACCTCAATAACAAACAAAATCAACCACAAAATCAAACAAGACCAAACAATATAGCAATAAACAGATATCCATATACAAATCAATATACCAACAATAAACACATTAAAAATAGACAAAGGTACTGCATCAATACATTTCATAAAAGCATAAATATATATATATATATATATGTTAGTCGAAGGCTAAACAATAAACTTCAGCTGTAAACTATCGTAAATATTCAAACTAGTTGCTAACCAAAGTAGCAGCACCGGCACAATAATTCGTCCGCATCCTGTGAGGCAGTGTGTGACGAAGCTAGAGCTATGCAAGCGAAAGGCTAACTAATACCCCGAATGTTAACTTATAATTTTAATGTAACGACAAAGTTTCAAAGGCTCGAAGCCCGCTGTTACGGATTGTATGATCATACAGGCGTGGCGGTTTCTGTTTTAAGCGCATCAAGTTATTATATGATTAAACAAATCAATGGCTTGAATTATGCTCCTCACAAAAGCTAAACTTACAAATCGCCAATAATCAAATTACGAAAATCCTAAATATTGAGCATAAGGCTACCGTGAGCGGTTCTTTAGATACGACCAACACCCTCTAATAATGACATTTGACAGATTAACCTCTGCAAAGAAGCTAGTGGAAAGCAGTGACCAAAGTTGCATAAAAATACAATTAATCTGTGTTCTAGGTAAGCTAATCTATCCCGGAATAGTTCAACGGCATAACTGAATGTTTTGTTACGTTACAGGGCCCAGAGAAAAACGGCCTTCAACACAAATTACTACTAACTAACGGTAAGCAAACCTAAATGTAGCAAGCCATTTGATAACACAAAAATATCTACGATCAAATATCACGAGCATGGCTAATGCAGCTACCATGAACATAGTCTACTCTAAAATTACACGAAGTGCAATACGAATCAATAAAATAATCCCAAATACAATATACACCGTAAATTTAAATTCGACAGACATTTCCCAAATACAAATTTACACAAATATACCTACAATATGCATGCTATACGAAATGTCTATAATTAGCAGAGCAGTTAGTACGCTAATTCAGATATACACACCTCAGTACAAGTCACATACGAGTCACGCATGCTGTTTTCCAGGATCGAGTGCAAATCAACAGCAAGTTCCGAAGCATCTGGTGCGCCAAGGAACCGACTTCCGACAGCATTGCGAGCGTCGCAAGGAGGGTGGCGAATAGACGATGCCAGTACCAATTACACAAAGCACCAAATAAGGTAAGCGAACCAAATCCATATTACGAACATTTTCCTGGGTGGATCCAAAACTCAGTGGCAAATACGATCCATAATGCGATCCCAAATTTTTAATCCAGATTTGTAAAGCGATCTCAGAACTAATGCGATTCCAGATTTTTAAAGCAGATTTTTAAACCAGATTTTTAAAGCAGATTTTTAAACCAGATTTTTAAAGGCTAAAAATACAAATTTTCCAAATAGATTACGGCGTTCAAAAGAGGAAAACGTAGGCAAACACCATGCACGAACCTTAAGATGTTGTGCAGCCAACTCGTTGTCGGGCGTGTGGAGAAGGAACGTCCCAAGAAATCCGTTCGTGACGAAACGAATGCCGGAGACACCAATACCAATCTCCGGAACATTCCAGCAGGGGTTAAGAAGTCTCCAAATCCTTCCAACTATGAAGATGGCTTCCAAAAGCCGCGACACCAGCCCCCATAGGAAGCAATTCCAACTCTCACAACGCAAGACTTGCCAGGAAATGGCCGAAAAATGCTCCAAACCAGCCCAATTCAGCTTATCAAAGTTCCCAAAAATTGGAAAGTTGGCCAACGTAAAAACTAAAGAATGCAGAGTGCTCTGAACTGATAACAGCAGTGTAGCATTAAGTTTGAAATTAATGGTAGATGTTAACAAAGTTGCCTATCCAAAGTAAAGTATTGTATTATTTAGGAAAATAAAGTAAATAACCAACTCAGACTAATTTATTTCAATCAGTAAATAGAAAAATGTCAAAATGAGCGTAACAAGGAACTCTATTTGCGACCAATTCGACAATGATATCTGGGGCGAAGGCTACCAAATAGTTACGAGATCTCAAAAACCGACCTAGTCCTTATGACATCGATAAGGGGAAGATAATTCTAATCTTAGAAGAACTCTTTCCCAGGAGAGAAGGCCATCGGATAGACAGGCACAGAGTACAAGTAAGGACACCATTTAGCAGGGAAGAACTGACCGTGACAGTAGATAAATTAAGAAGAAAGAGAGCACCGGGGCCGGATAGGATTACAGTTGAAGCAGTAAAAGAAATGGCCCAATTCATTCCAGACAGTATACTACACATAATGAGCAATTTCTTAGAAGATCAGAGTTTTCCGAACATATGGAAAAAGGCTGAGGTATGCCACATTCCAAAAGGCACCATGCAATAGGATGCTAAGAGGAAGTATAGACCAATATGTTTATTGGATACTATGGGCAAATTATATGAAAACATTGTCAACCGCAGGTTGGAGGCCGAACTAGAAGCAAAAACCGGAATCTCAGATTCTCAATTTGGCTTCAGAAGCAAACGATCTACCATTAATACGATCGAACGAGTGGTTGCGTTGGCTACCAATAGATGAAACAGCTACCTGGGGCAAAATCATTAATAGGCTGACGGAGATAGGTATCAGTAAATACTTGATCAACGTGATAGATAGTTAGCTAAATGACAGAGCGATTGCCAAAGGCAAGGCGAAGATATTTTGGGTCCAACATTGTGGAGTGTCCTCTATGACACTGTATTACGGTTACGAATTCCTGAGGGCTATGCTACAACAGCATATGCGGACGACTTGGCTCTTATAGTAACGGCCACAGACGAAGAATTCGTAATGGAGGATGCAAACTAGTCTCTAGAGGCCATTGAGAAATGAATGAAAAATAACGTCCTTACAATGGCCACTAATAAAACAGAGGCGGTAATTATCCATAGATCAAGGAAACGAGAGAAGATAACCTTTAAAGTGGGCGATGATATTATAAGAACTGCCAGGCATGTAAAGTATCTGGGGTTTGGCTAGACGAGAAACTTAGTTTTAGAGAACGTCTGAAGCAAATGATAAAGAAAGCTGAAAGACGGGTGACAGCCTTGACTAAAGTAATGCCTAACATTAGTGGATCGGGTAGTTATAAAAGAAATATGTTAAATGGAGTGGTAAAATTCCACAATAACTTATGGGGCACCTATATGGCACGATATACTGCGATACGAAAAGTACAAGAAAATGCTAACGAGCCTTCAGGGGAAAATGCTACTACGTATGGCTAGCGCATATAGAACGACGTCCGCAGAGGCGTTATATGTTATCACAGGAGTGACACCAATTGACCTCCTAATTAAAGAGAGACCATATGCATATAAGACCAGAAACGGTAATGGCAGGAAAGAAGAGGCAGTCATTCAGCCAAGAGCCCACACCATGACCGAATAGCAGAGGAGATGGGAAAGTAACACGCAAGTGGCACAGTGGACAAAAAGACTTATACCATAGATTGACATATGGATACGGTGCAAATTCAGGAAAATTGATAACTTTATGACCCATTTCTTACAGGCCACGAGTCATTCAAAGCATATACCCATCGAATCGGTAAATCAGAAACGGCAAATTGCATATACTGCGGTCAAATTGATACAGCGGAGCATACGGTGCTGACTTATGAAAAATGGCACAGAGAGCGGTCACACTTACACATAGAACTTGGAATGAATCTAGGCGTACATAACATAATTGATACAATGACTCAAACACCACAAAACTGAAAGAAAATAAATCAATTTATAAGAACGGTTATAAGTAAAAAAGAGACAGAAAAACGTAGACTGCAGGATATTTATCCAAAGAAACGAAAGAAAGTATGGAGGCTACTGATAGTTCGAACTGAGTTACCTGACTGCTAGATGCACTTGATGAATGATACACACAACCTTTCCGGGTGCTTTATACGTGGCTAAATGGAGAAGTTTTAGCAGGTAAGAATTTTGCACGCCAATACGTACGGGCGTATTGGTGTCTTAAGAAGATTTTTCCTAAAAAAAAAGGACATATGAGATCCCGGGCAGTGAGAAGGCTGCTGAACTTGCCAAACTCGGAGCCGAGAAGCGGAGCCCCTCCTGGATATTACAAGGCAGCAGGTCCCGATTGCCCTAACTCAGTAGGTTTACGAAACCAGTGAGGAAAAGTGAAAAGGTGTGGTGGCTGTGGACAGGCTGTTGCATCAAATAACATTATTAACGACATTAAACAGATCCTCAAGTGAGCAAAACAAAGTCACACGCTTGGGAGAAGTTTGTTACCTCCAAAACTGGTTTCTAGCAACAAAAACAATGCACCACGTTGGACTGCCAGTTTGTTACAGCCACAACATAATTCTACATGACTAAAACAAGAATTGGTTCCAACGTAAATAGTCTTAACTCTTAACCAAATTCGCAGCTCTAATTCCCGTTACGATGGGCTGTAACACAAGAGTCCGGCTTTAGGGATCCTCAGCGAGAAGAGCGGGTTCTTTCCTACCTTAGAATCAGGGCTACAATTCCATTAAACGAAATAAAAGATTCGGAATAAATCAAGAAAACAAAATCAGCAACACAGGTGAACGCACTCTGAACGTGGAAGTAAGTGCTCCACCTTTCTATTTGTGGCTTGGCACAACATGAGGGGGCGACTACAGCAGCGGAATTGAACCTAGCTTTCGTTACACTGGCTTACAATCATCTGAATTCCTGTACATCGAAGCAAAACACAAATATGCATGCAAACATCAATGAAAAACGTAAGTAATTAACAATGAACTCTATTGGAATAATAAAATATGCAAAAGGTGACAATGAACATAAAAACGTTTACTCGCTACAGTTAAAAATATATACGAACGGGGGAAACTAAACACAGCGGTAAAATCGAACGACATAGCTATATTCCATACAGTAATGACTTTAAATTCTGCACAAAGGAACTACGTTATACGATCTAAATTATCAAAAATCACTCAACTAGTAACGCAACCACATTGTGTACTTAAATTTACAATGCAAAACAACATATAAACAATAACACTTGACGGTATTGTTTAGCATCTCACCATTTAAATCAACCAGTGGCACAATTTCTCAAGACAATACCTTTCAAAAATCGCTTCACTGTAAAGGTATGGACTAACAAATACCTTGAATTGTAGGGTTCCAGACGTTACGTATTGATGTCCAATTCCAGCTGCGGGTCGCACCTCAACTATGCCACGAAAAGAACGACAGGAAAATACTGGAAACTACATGGAAGGAGCGGTATTCTAGCGAATGTAAGCGGCATTACATCTCCAAGATGAGGGTTACCTTGAACGAACCCCGGGCAAACAAGCAGACGGCGGTACGGTATTGGGTCTTCGTTACACTGGCAGATTTAGCACACATTTGAGAATTTCAAATAAAATTCACTATAATAGTGTTAACGGAGATGGCTTCAACGGCACGGAAAACTCGGCTAAACGTCCACCAAATAACCATAACTACGCACTGACTCGACGACAGCAATAATGTAGTTTCACAACTTACAACAATTTCGACATTTACTTTGTTTGCACGCCGTGCATAATAATTAGTTAAATACGTGAATTGATAACCGACAAAAAATAACATTTATTCTGGCATAAACAAATTTGATTATGGCTGGTCTGTTTTTTGTGAATAAAATGCAAATATTTATTACAGTTTTTAAGCTATTTTTATCTTAAACAAGCAACAAATTCAAGTAAAGTAGTATAAAATTAAGGTAACTTTTTTTCTCTTTCGATTGATACCACTATCAATCCTGTCCAAAATGTAATTTTTAAAATTTCAGATTTTACACAAAAGTAAGTGTTGCAATACGTGCAAAATGGGTCTTATTAGCTCCTAGAAAACTTTCAGACTCCTGAAAAGCATCATATTTTGCAATTACCTACACAAATAACCAGTTTCTATGTCTGTTTAGGAAAGAGGTTTAGTTACATAACTTATTTCAGTTAGGTAATAAATCACATATCAAGAATAATGTAGTAAATTTGTGTTTTTACGACTGGATTATTTATATTTTAAAATTTTTTGTTAGGTAATTATTGCATTCATTAATGCGGAAGAAAAATTCAACCTTTCATAAACAATATATATTCGGCTGTTTACGAGACTTCTTCAGTGTTAAAAGTTTTACAAATTGACATATTAAATTTACATTTTAGCGATTATGAAAAATGAGTTATTTACATTTTGTATATGGGTAGTTTAACGTGGTGAAATTATATAGTGTATATAATTCCACCACATTAAACTATCCATACACAAAATGTAAATAACTCATTTTTCATAATCGATACCATGTAAATTAAATATGTACATTTGTAAAACTGTAACACTGAAAAAGGCTCGTAAAAAGCCGAATATATTTATTGTTTATGAAGGTTTGAATTTTTCTTTAACATTAATGACTGCAATAATTACCTAACAAAAATCTTAAATTCAAGAATAATGTGAATTTCTTTCATGTGGCGCCTAACTGTCCCCGCCCCTAAAGTTGCGGTGCCTAAACGTCCAGGCGCCTAATAGCGTCTGCGTCTAAAGCGCTCGGGCCTAAAAGTGCGCGCCTAAAGATGCGCGCCTAAACGTCCTAGACCGGTATATATATATATATATATATATATATATATATATATATATATATTACGAAGGTTTTCGCGGCTGATATGTATTAAAGGTAAACATTTCAGGGTGTCATACCGCTTAATAAATTTGAAGATTTCTTCAACTGGTTGAAGAACATCTTGAAGGGCGTTTGGGGTTGGACGACGCTGATTTCCTTACCCATCTCAATAGCATCCATAATAAGATCCAGTTTACGATGGAATTGGAGAAGAACAACCATCTTCCATTCGTAGACGTTCTCATCACCAAGAAGAATGGAAAATTGGGGCACACGGTTTATAGGAAGACCACGCACACCAATCGCTACCTAAATGCTAATTCACACAACCACCCTGCTCAACTACAATCAGTCCTGACAACACTGGTTTGTAGATCAAGAAGGATAGCCGACAAGGAGAATACAAGACAAGAATTAGCAACCCTTGCTCGAGTATTCGAACAAAATGGTTATGGCAGAGCAGCGATTAGGAAAGCGTTCCGACCACCGAAGACCAAAACGCAAGACGCAGAAGAGGAGAGACCTTGTGGCACGGCGTACCTGCCTTACATCCGAGGCACGACAGAGAAAATCGGAAGAATCCTTAGAAAATGTAACATCAGGACAACCTTTACCACGGATAGAATAATCCAGTCCATACTGAGGAATCCTAAAGAGTACATCCCTTTGGAAAACCAAGGAGTCTACGAGATACCGTGTCGGGATTGCGATAGCAGCTACATAGGCCACACCAACCGGAGAATAAAGGCACGCAAGGAGGAACATCAGAATTATGTTAAGAAGATGGAACACACTTCATCGCTAGTGCATCATATATGGGATACTTCGCACAAGATTGATTTCGACAACACCAAGAGCATTGCCAGCGTCGAACACAAAGACGCATGCATCATACGAGAAGCCATCGAAATCGTGAAACGTCCGAATTGTATGAACACCCGCGACGACACAAGCCGATTACCTGCATCGTGGTTACCAACGTTACTACAAGCAACGGCCGGCCATTCTCTACGAACACCAGCCATCCGTTCTAGCAGTACAGCTCCCTCGATGCTAGTTGCCACAGTAATTGATAAACAACCCATTCAGTCAGCTGTACATCAAGTTGACAGTCCGTCGTGTTGCCGCATAACTAGAAGCCAAACCAGGACTATAAGGACTTGAAAATGACGAATGTGATTTCGTCGAAACGTCGTCCAACCCCAAACGCCCTTCAAGATGTTCTTCAACCAGTTGAAGAAATCTTCAAATTTATTAAGCGGTATGACACCCTGAAATGTTTACCTTTAATATATATATATATATATATATATATATATATATATATATATATACAGGGTGTTTCATTAATAATTGGAAATATTTTAAATGTCGAATCCTGGGCTCAAAATATTAATATTTAACCCAAATTACTTAGATAAAATGTGGCTCTTTACTGAGATATAGAGTGCTTTATTTAAAAATTTAAAAATGATTTTTCCCCATTACTTTAAACTATTTGATGTGTAAGTATCATATTTGGCAGGAAGTGTAGACATTGTAAACCATTCTAAATTATGTTAAATAAACGTTTCTGGCTACTACCAGTGGCGTACGACAGGGGCAAGTGAGTGCTTGACCCTTTCCAAATTCTACGCCACTGGCGGAATTGCCATTTTGGCCCAATTTTTCGATTCTACAATACTTCCTATGTAAATAACATAGTCTTCCTTCGTAACGATAAAGTCATTATTTTTCGAGATATTTAAAGTTAAACATAGATTTTAATGTGTATTAATTATGTAGGTGTTTTTTGTCATAAGATTGCATTTATTACGCAAATTAAACCTTAATCCTTATTAACAAAAAAACAACGTTATTTATTGAAGTTGTTCTCTTTTTTAGATTATAACAAAATGGTTCTTTTCAGAACCACAATTTGTTTTTATGTTGAATGCATCTATGTATTCGTTTCAATAAGTTTCATTAAATAACATTATGTTTTTTTTTTTGTTATTACGGATTAAAGTTTCATTTGCGTAATAAATGCAATCTTATGACAAAAGACACCGACATAATTAATACACATCAAAATCAAAATAACTGTTCAGCTTTATGTTTAACTTTAAATATCTCGAAAAATAATTACTTTATCGTTACGAAAGAAGAGTGTGTTATTTACATAGAAAGTATTGTAGAATCAAAAGATTGTTCCAAAATGGAAATTCCGCCAGTGGCGTAGAATTTGGGAAGGATCAAGCACTCACTTTCCCCTGTCGTACGTCTCTGGTAGTAGCCAGAAACGTTTATTTAACATGATTTAGCATCGTTTACAGTGGCTACACTTCCTGCCAAATATGATACGTACACGTCAAATAGTTTTAAAGTAATGGGAAAAAATCATTTTTAAATTTTTAAATAAAATACCATGTATCTCAGTAAGGAGCCACATTTTATCTAAGTGATTTGGGTTAAATATTAATATTTTGAGTCTAAGATTCTACAGTTAAAATATTTCCAATTATTAATGAAACATATATATATAGATCACTACAATTATCAGTTCTCCAACGATCTTTCAACTTATATTTGCGATTTGATGAACAAGGAAGTTCGTCGCGTTTATATTTGGTTTTGATCATTTTAATTTTAATCCACTCTTTTCTCCGGAGTACCTACCTTAGCTAATCTGTTGAACGCTATTGAGTACGGGACTCTTTTGGGTATTCACAGCTCGCTATACTGATTACAAGTGTTGTAAGATTATTGTTATTTTATTGTATTGCTATTGCCTATTAGGGTGGAATATTATTTAGCTTTCTGTATTGCACCTGCAATTACGGTTTGTACTTTATTTGCTATCGCACTACGTATCTCATTTTGAATTGAATGGGTTTACCTATGGCTGTACTATTTAAACGATCATTTAAAACCAAATCAAAATTCGCAATTGATGCAATTAAGTCCAATAAATTACCATTGTGTGCTGTGTAAAAGGTATAAGAATTTTGTCGTAAAGCTAAATTATGTTGAAGCAAATGTAAGATAGCTGCAAATATTCTTTGAAAGACTTGTTACCAACGTGCAGTTCCCAGTTTTAAAAGATTTTCGAGTCCCTTAGCGATTATTTCGTCAGTTTCAAACCATTTGTTTATAATTAGTAAATATATTGAAGATCGTTTACGCATTTTAATTTGCTGCGTTAAATGAGCCAGTCGCAAAATCATATTATATAGGGTGATTCAAAAGCGATCGCCCAAACTTAAGGGTGTGATATGGGATACTACAAGAAGCAAAACATGTTAACAAATCCATGTCTTATTTCCAACCGTTATCTAGTAACAAAAAATTTCATTGTCAAGTCAAACAAACGCTAATTTGTTATGACAAGTGTTTCAAGATTGAGTTATTGTTGTTGATATTCTCCCACAGCTGCACGAAATTTTCCCCTACAATACCCATACACAAAATGCATTTGTCTAATTTTGACATATAAAGTGTCACTTTTCAAACCTGACTGAAGTTTTCGAATAGAGCAAATGAAAATATACAATAAATTGGTTACGCTGTATATATTACCAGGTTTTTGCACTTTTGAGAGACTAAAATAATTTATCATGTAATTCCACTTATCATAAGCCCATAAATCAAGGTATACCTCCTCAACAAGTGGTATAGATTCAAGTATGTTTACGTCATCAGACAGCAATTAGAATTCGACGAATACCTTAGTTTGTGGGTATCGGTAATTTATAGATCTTGTTTATTGCACTTGATTTTAATCACACACATAGTTTCTGTTTTCGTCTATTTAATGTTTAGATTTGTAGTCTCAAATGCAATCTACTTATATTAGCCTATAAATGTAGAAGATTTGATGTTGAAATTTATTTATTCCTTTGCCAAAAAATTACTTCTAATTGAAACGAATAATGACTGCAGACGTTGCAGTTCGATATCGCCTTATCAAAATTTGGCATTCTTGAGAATGCGTAAAGTTGACATATCATAACAAATACACAAAAAAGCACGAATAAGATTAATATAAGCATATGTCTGTGTACATTGTAATTTCTATGTATCAGTGTGTGAATCAGTGCTTCTAAATTCCTGCCTATCTAATAAAAAACAAATTTAGCCGTATCAGTTTATCGAAACGAATGATAAGCTGTAGGTTTCGTTTACTGACGATACTGCAGTTAGCAATTGAATGTCATGTAATAAAGGTGAGACTGAAATTATACTAACGTAAGTTATAAAAATGTTTGTTACATTAGTGCTGTTAGATTTTGATGGAGTAGAAATAAAACACTTGACTTCGGATACGCAACATTTAAAAATGTATGCCGTTATATGTATAATAGTTGATGACTAAGATTTATCTGTATTATTTCGTTCAGTAGAAGTTTCTTTTCAGTCATGAATTTTCATTTTTTGAGTAAAAAGTATGAAATTTGGTGCACATGCAGAATGAATTTTTTAAATTTTTTGGCCTTTTTAATTTTTTTTATTACTCTCTGTTTTCAAAATACGAGATGTCCCACATGTAGTACATTGTGGCTCAGGGGTTAAAAAAAGGGCTAAGCTTAAATCAAACTGCAAACTAAAAATCTAGAAACTGACTGCTCGTACTCCCAGAACATTCTAAAAAAACCACCAGTGAAAATATCAACACCGAATTTTGCTGGGAACGATCGATAAATAAATCAATTTTCATGTGGTTCGCAATCATACTCAAAGTTAACAAAATCGAAAACTGTAACAACTATAATTTCCCTACCAAGGCATAGATGGATGCACAAATCGGTTCAAATGAAACCAAAAGGTTACAGGTTGCTACTGCACCAGTTACAGTCGGATCTGTAAGCAGTTTTCTTAAAAAAAAAACAAAAACTCTGATGTACTACATGTAGTACAAGGTGACTGAAAGGGTTAAATGGGGGAGAAGGGTGTTGGCTTTTCCGGATTTTGCAGAAGGATGTGTCTATTTTGGGTAAATAAATGGCTGAAGGGGAAGGCTTTCCCTGGCAGATACAGATTAGAGAAAACTCAATGCGAACATAGTTCATTATGTGCTTTTTTTATTTGAACTGATGGGAAAACACCTGGTTTCGATTTGAATTTATTGTCATAGTGGAGATTCTGCATAATATTATAATTTACATGGTTTGCATTAGGCGATGGTTTGTATTGCCGATTTCGGCAAACGTGTGGAAGTAGTGCTGGAAAATATTATTCTTGAAATCCGGAGGATTCATATGTTTTCAACGAAATCGTCGAAATTGTTTTGTTCTCAAATTGCAAATGCATTTACTGCGCAGCACTCAATAAAATTAAAGACAATCCTCTTCCACAATGTTTTACTTTTTCTATGTGTCTTCTTCTTCTAGCCATTTTCTACCGATATTCGAATATACGGCTCTCTTAAGTGCTTCTCTCGATCTTCATCGTATGTAACGTACCAGTTACAACCACCTATTCTATTTAAACCATCTCCCCATCGCTGCTGAAATCGTTCAGTGCTTCTTCTCTCTTCCATACCTAATAACGAGGAGTATACATTGGTTATATATATCGGTTTTGTGTTTCAAGGGAATATTTATATTCATTATGTAATTTTTGTGTAATATTTTACATTTGTAACCTTTACTCTGGTCAGGATAATTTTAGTTTAATTATTTTTTCTCATTCTCCAATCTCAATCTCAAAAGCCTTATTTTACCATTAATTTCTAAAAATAGGCTGGTCTCATATCCGTCCATTTACTTCTATTCTGCGCTTGTCTTGTCCAGTTAAATCTAGCTGTTAATTTTAGATCATTTGTCCAGCGCATTATTGGTCGTCCTCTTGTTCTTTTTCCCAGTGAACAGAATTGCCTGGAGGCTGTATCAGGCTTCCGTTCCTTTTGCGTTGGCTCTATCACTAAAGCACGTAAACGAGACTTCGTTTATGTTTTAAACCAATGTAGTCAATGGTACTTAAAAAAGACGACAGTAAACTACCCTAAGAGACTCAGCCTCACGTCTCGATGATATTATGGCTTAGTATTAGGGTAGCGACGTAGTGAATGAATCAGAAATTAGATGCAGATTGTTTTATTACGAAAATAAACGTTGTATTTATACAAAACAAGAATGCTTAACTAAGTAACATATCAAAGTTCATAATAGTGTAGTTTAATGCAACGCGTTTAAAGGTACGAAGACGACAATTCAGCACAATAAGCTTTCTATAGTTCCGCATGTGTTTGCAGGACGGTGCGGTGAACTTGGGTTTCTAGGTCGCGTACTGAGCGAAATGCCAATTTGCAGTTTAGTGCGGTGTTTAAACTCAATGCTTGCGAAACAATATTCGTTTGTTAATATTTCGTAAATGGGAACTGAAATTTGCGCTTCAGAGAAATTTTATTGTTTTTAAAAACATGTTCTATTTTTCCGAATACTACCGTCTGGTCACACAAGATCCAGAAGAACTACGACAAATGCTAGACGAACTAGATAAAAAGGTAAATAAATAAGACTATAAATGAATCTAAATGAAACAAAAGCAATGAGTAAAACAGACCCACAAGTATTAAAAACTGTTATATTGAAAACTCTGACAGCTATATATGTATATCTATTTAGGACATCAAATAAAGTTAGGAGAAGAAAACCCATTACTTGTCCATAGCACAGTAAGCCAAGAACTTGATTCATTTTCGAGTAAAAATAGAATAAGAAGAGTCTCAACAACATACATATATATTGGTCTTTGTATTGCATTCCAAGTCTTAAATTAAAATCAATATATACGATATATTTACAACTTTAAAACGATTAATAAAAATGCATTCTGGTCGGATCGCAGCGAAACTGCCCCTAGGAAGACTGCAGCCCGCAGTACGTGGAATATGCTCGGTAGCCGTTGATATAGCCACCGAACAATGTTTGCATGACGCCGCGCTGTGTATTTTGAAATGGGCTATTTTGGGTGTTTTATTTTGTTGTTAAACTGATTGCTAATTTCCGATAAATAACTCCGTTTCGGGTTCTCTCTACGTGTGGGTCGTGTCATTCAAGTGTTAATCTTACTCTGGGCATCCCTTGAACTGCCTTGGAGCCTTTGAGGAAGCCTGGTGGGCTTTGGATTATTTACTACAAATTTATCGTATGGAGCTCAAGATAGTTTGGTTCTGCGTTCAGTTTTTAATTCCCGATTTCTCTCTCACAAAGTTAATGCCGGTTCCAAATAAATAAACAAATCCAATTTTTTCAACTGATTGATTAAGTAGGTGCTTTTTTTGTGATGACGGTGTTTTGATTTGCCATATATTTAGCTTTTGAGAAATTAGGAAGCTTTGGCGAGATAAATCTTCTTGTCTAACGCATCGTTTTATTTTTGTATTAATTCTGTATATCTATAGTATATGCGTATATGCATTTCTTATAGCTTGTATTACTGTCCAGGTATTTTATATTGTATGATTTTTGGATTATAATCTTCATAGTGTTAAGGTGTTCTATAATGCTAAATCCTGCATATTCATTGGTCTGAAGTAGTTGCAGTTCATTCCGAATACGATTTATTAATATTCTTAAACACAACTTTGTATATTTGTATAGCTTTTAAAATCTTCTGGATCTCCTTTTTCGTATATTAAAATTATAATTGCCGTTTCCCGTCCTACTGGCATATCCTCTTTTGTCAAACACTCATGATCATTGCCCCATTCTTTAATCACCTCTGATATTATTTCAACCTCCTCTGCTCCTTCATTACGTTTCATGACTTTAATAGTCTTTGGAGTTTCACCAACTTCATTGTGCGGTAGATTTTTTGAATGCTGTGTACACATTAAAATTGTAGAGGTAACCGTTGCTGTCGGCTAATGTTCAAATTTTGTAGCCCCACTTAATAGGATATTTTAGCATGTCCTACTGAAGACTCCTGCGATCATTACATTTGATCACTGATTTTTCAATGGCGATAGTTTCATATAAATGAAACTTTTTTGAAAATGTTTTTTCAAATCATTGGAAATGGTCGCACTTTGTAGAATTAAAATGTAGATGTAGATGAAGCAAGCGCAAGCTGAATCTATTTACATTAATAAACTGTGATGCCATACATAAGAATAACGCAGATCTTCATTTATGGAAAAATTGATAACTTGTCTTTTAAACCCATTTTTAATAACAATAAGATATTTTAGGAGTATTTTAGTTCTCGTAACTGTCACAAGATTTCTAAAAATCTAAAAGTATTGTAACTAGTTACTGATTTTGTATACATCATCTATTGTATTTTTTTAAAAACCGTTAGATTATGATGATCTAACGGGTGTTTCAAAACTTTCGTTGTCGAGCAGGCACTAAAATAAAAACGTGTATAATTCGTCCTATTCTATCTTACGTCTACACCGTAGAGTAGAAAACGACCGGAGGATTATGTTAGATAAAATGTTAATCTTTGGCTTATCATTTTTGTAAAAACTTAACATATAGTAGATATTAAAGCTACATACGCGTAAAATGCTAATTACTACCTGTAACACACCTGAAAAGTGCACACTCATGACGGGACCCTACTCCCGAAAGAGGATGTATTTAAGTATAAAGGTCGTTTAAGTATTATTGTATGTTAAGTGCCACAGAATTGTTTGCTCTATCTGAACGATGTTTGCGATGATCACAAAAAGAGACGTCCGAGGCAACATGAAAATTCTTAAAATAATATTTGCTGTATGAACTCATCTTGCTATCATCTGCTTATTGTTTCGTTAACGGCCGAAGCAGACTAGGTCTGGTACAAGATACTTACGTGTTTGTCAACTAAAGGCTTAATTGGTTCAGCTACAAAAGTGCAACTTCCCTTTTACAATCTCTTAGTAATTGTCCACTTAAAGGTTTAACACAAATTTTAAACTCAACGCGCTTGCGCCTGAAGGGCGCGGTTTCTGATTGCTTAGCTAACTGACACTTTTACTCAACCTAAACAATTAGCTTACAAATGAAGTTTACTCAGATTCTAAAATAATTGCAAGTGCCAAACAGACCATCTACGCAACACATAAAACAATTTACAAAATTCAAAATTCAGGTAAACAACCCGACAAAAGTTTATCAAATTATGAAGGCCTCCTATATATTGCAGAAAGATAGTTTTACTTAAATATTAGGCATCAAATATGCCACTTCGACCTGTATCCGAACGTATTAAAACACATTCTAGTAAAGTCACGCGCATGTAAATAACTCAAGGCAAAAAATCAATGCTAAGTTAAAACAAACACAACAGCAGTCAATGATGTTAACAAAAGTTAGTTGCTAATTAAGGACGCTTTTGAGCGCCCGCATAAAAGAATGTTTTAATGCATTATCTGTTCACTAAACTAATAATGTTTGGCGTGCTCGGCACGACACTATAAAAGCTCAAGCCACCCCCGAGTGCGTGTTGGAACTTGGGGTAACAGGTTACAATCGATGTCTTAACTGTCTCAGCATCCACTAATAAGCGATGTTTTTCGCCCGCTTGAAATTCGGAAACTCAGAGATGTCCTGTCCACTTACGGGACGGAACATTTCAATACGTAACGGCTAATGCAATTTTGGACAACGCAGCAAATTTTAAGAAGCGATACGTCAGGTCACGACTGTAATAATGCGTTTTAAATAAATCTGTCAACACCAAAGGTCAAAGAGGAAAATAAAACGTGATACAACTGCCATTTTCTAAAGCATGAAACACGCAGCTATGTATTTAAAATTAGATTCTTTCAATGCGATAATAGGCACGCTAGCTGTTCTTTTTAGTTGGAAACTTTGACTGCGATAATAAAACAACATTGACCTACCTCCTCAAATTATTTGAGGGTGTACATAGACGTACCTAGGCCAACATGCTCGCAGGCCCTTTAGTTGGAAAATTAATCTAATAATGGATCTAAGTGTAGGAATGCGTTTAGTGTTGCTACTGCATTATCTCTCGTCTTGTAACTTGTATACTACTATTGATAATAACCCATACAATTGCATTGCATTTAACATAAAATGAAGATCCTGTTTGTCGTAAACACAACTATACAAGGATTTGATTAAAAGTATGACTATAGTCGCAAAGTAAGATAAATAACGCAAATTGTTTAGGTTAGTTATCCCCATAGATAAAGCTTTAAAGCCAACTTTCATTCATTTAAGATATGCCGATCAAAATCAACTGCTGTCGATTGCTGTTTATCATCTGAATAAGATTAATTTGAGTGGCATTTCTAATTATCATAACGTAAATTGTATAGAGATGATTTGGTGGTTACAAATTATTAAATCTTACTAATACCATGCGAAATAAAAACGATTCTTATCTTAAACGGTTAAAGTGAAAAAGAACTGTTTCTTTACACCTTTTTAATAATGTACTTCTTATTGCAGACTCCAAAGAATGCCTCCTGGAAAACCACTTTTGCTCCTTCTTTGCACCATATCCACTTGGTAAGTCATTAGTTCAAATACAATTTAAGAAAAACTAATATTAATCGAACTAATTCATGCTTTGCACACTTTCAGTTTACCGGATATAGATCAAGGGGACAGTGTAATACTCGAAAATAGAAACTTCGGCCGTATACCAAAAGGTTTAAAAACCACCGTAACGTATCTTTCTTTTTCACGGAATTCCATATCTAGAGTAGGTCTAGAGGATTTACAGAAATATAGACAACTAATATCTCTCAAGTTAAGCTATAACCAACTGCATAGCAGCAAAGATCTGATAGGATTATGGGTCGTGAGAAGTTTACTCCATTTAGACGTCTCGCATAACTATCTGAAAGCCTTCGACTTCCAGGACTTGAGGGGGAATAGGCAACTTCGTAGTCTTGTACTCAGCCACAACCAGAAATTAAATATATCCAAACACGTCGAACACCTACTCAATTTAGAAAAGCTTTCCTTAGCAGATTGTGGTTTAGGCAACGATATGCCTTGGGAGATATTCGAAGGGTTTCCTGCTCTGACCCATTTAGAGCTGCAAAATAATAGTATTTCTATTTACCCGCAGAGGGTGTTTGACTACCTTAGAAACCTGAAGTACTTAGACCTGTCGTACAACAACATCATAACTTTGGACTTCTACGACTTAATTGGAATTTAGAGCTTCGCACGCTTAGATTTTCCCATAACAAGAAGCTAACTATAGCTCATCACTACGGACGCCTATACAAGTTAGAAAATATATCTTTAGATAATTGTAATTTAGGGGAAAATATCCCCTGGCAAATATTTGAGGCGCTCCCTTGTCTGGCCATATTCGATCTCAGATTCAATAATGTGTCCAACATACCTCGAAAGGTGTTTGATAACTTTACACAGAAGTCGGTGAACGTGCTGAAGGATAAACACGTTGCCATTGAAGAAGTTCAAAATGTGCCTTCTTCGGCAGCCGATGAGAACAAAAACGATTTCGATGAATCAATGAATCAGAAGCCGAATGTGAGAAATCTCTCCACATCTATAACATATTCCGTTTCTATTGTGGTTGTAATGTCTGTTTTAGCGATGATTTTAGAAAGCATTCTATGATATGTATTCAAGCTATATGCCTTATTAAATTGTCTGATATTGTATAGGTTTCGATATTTGCAATTTTTGAAGATATTAATGTTACGGAGATCGCAATTAATACTTTGAAGGGTTAGCAAGCTGAGAATGTGATTTTAATCTAATCTAATTTAAAATACCACCATTTTAATGTATTAAATGAAATTATTTCTATTATTCTGTTTGACTGAAAGAAATATTTTAGTGGTTGTACTTACATAAAGCTACCTATTGTTGCGACTATGAAAATATCTACTCATTTACACTTTTATGTATCTTAGCCTATATACACATGTGTATTATTATAGTTTTAACTACTATTTTATAGTTTCTTAACATTGACGCTTATTTTTTTAAATAATAATTTAATAAAAGTTATTTATCTACGACAGTGTGTAAAATTGCCTTTTAGTTGGTAGTTTTCAGTTTGTAAAACGACTGCTTAATAACATGTTTTCATTAGTTTACGTCGCCAGCAGTTACGTGTTTAAAAGATTTCACAGGCACGTTGCCAGTAGCAACATGTTTTAAAATTTTTAAAACACGCAAAATTACGACCGGTTGCTGGTAAATATTTTTTATATTTACCGTGTTTTCTAGATTCTATCGTAGATAAAATATTTTATCTACTCCAGTGGGATAAGTAACGCATTACGTCACTCATTTGACACTATTTCAGTTACGTAATGAAGCTCATTACACCACTCAGTTATGTAATGGTTTCATTACGCAACTGAGTTGTGTAATGACTTCATTACGTAACTGAAATAGTGTCAAATGAGTGACGTAATGACATTTGCCTACTAAAATAGTTTTGAAAATGACAGATCTGACATTTCTCTTAATGCACTTTTCTCAATTTTAGGCAGTCGTAGATAAAATTTTGTACAATACATGTGTGATAATGCATCATTAATATACTTGTGTGCTTACATAACTCGTGCTACGCACTCGTTTGTAACTTACACACACACACGTATATTAATGATGCTGTTATCCCACTTGTATAGTAAATAACTATTAAACCACTGTAGAATGCTCAAATGCCTTTTATATCATTTTAACTCACATCATAATTCATATTCAATTAATGACTTTGATTTTAGACAGCCCTTTATGTATCATAACAATACGTAAATGAATGTTCCTCGTATATACCAGTTAACATCACAGTATATACATTACATATGTGTTATATGCAAAGCATTTGAAATACATATTTGCTATATATGTACATCATACATCTATTAATATACTAACTTGTGCAATGAACGATAGGGATTTTAATGCTAAATCTTGTTGAATTGTTAGCCATCCTAATTATTTACCTAGTTTTTTTGTTGAGTAAAATATAGGTATCGTGTTTGTGTAAGTACAAATCTATGTTCTGAACAATACTTTTTCTGCGCAATGAATGTAAATGCATTTTAGCTTTAAAATAATAAGGGAAGCCAATAATGGAATAGACTTAACATTCTGTATAAGGGTGGAGTTTGCTTGGGAATTTAGTTTCATACTTTGTGTATCAAGAAAAACAAATCAGTCAAATAGATAATTTAGTACCTAATGCAAATCAATCTTTCAATCATTGTAGGTCAGTTGGCTGACTTGCACTTGTTTACGCAAAGAAAGGATAAATCTAAATTTCAAAGTCAACAGCCATCCTTTTATAACAATTCTGTGTAAGAAACGTTGCCCTAAAGCAATTTCCTTGACAGCCAATGCAATGTGTATTTATCGCTAAGTATCATTATAACGATATAATTATGCAAATTAAACAAAAGCGTACAAAATAGAGTTAATTTTTCTCTAAAATTTTAAGCCGAATTCAAAACTGCAATAATATATTAGGTGTTCTATTTAAAATAAGAGTTAATAAAAAAGGAAAGAAAACAAATAAAACTTGTTTTAGAGGTATTCAACTGGAAAATCACTTATCTCACATCAGTACACACAAAAATATAATTTAAATGTAATGTTTAAAAAAAATCTTAAGAGCCGTTTTTGAAAAAATAGAAATAAACTGAAAAATCACAATAGTAAACACCATACTTCCGGTTATGTGATTTTCTTCTAAACCTTATACTGTCCTATCTAGATAGTACGCAAAACTTAAATATGAAGTTTCAACATCATACCAAAGAGCATATATGCTCTTTGATCATACCTGTTTTCATTTTTTAGATATTCTGTTCACACGCGCACACACACACAGACAGACTGATAGACAGACCAATGAACAAAAACATGTTTTTTGGGTTCAGGGGACTCGTAAAGACATGAAGATTTGTTGAAAACTCAATTTCTAATTTTTGGGGTGAATCCAATGCTTCCTTTATTGTAAAAGGAAGTAAAAATAATTTAAGTGTAGGGAGGGCTCTATGATAACATGCTAGATCAATTAAATGCGGCGCAGAATTATATTATGTGTATACTATGATTGTGCAATAGGGTGGATCGGTTTTTAACAAAAGGCCTGTAGCTTGTAGTGGAAAAAGTTGTAAATTGGTCTTTTAAGATATTTCTAAATAAAATGTATCTATAGCTAATTTTCTAGATTTAATGAAGGCGTTTGACACTGTGTGTCATGAAAAGCTGTTTGAAGCACTTAGGCATATCGTGTTAGATTGTTTTTGGACATCTTTAAGAATTACCTAGATTACAAAATTACATAAATATTTAAGCATTAGAAATGAAACAAGTGATTCTCGTAATATTCAAATTCGTGTCCCTCAAGAGACTGTGTTGAGTCCTTTGCTTTTTACCACATAAATGCAAGGGTTTAGTAGTCTCATATGTACACGACACAGAATATGATACTTGGTAGTGTCAGAGATAAAGCTTCCAAAGGTGCTATCATTGTTAAAACTTGGTTGTATTGGTGCGTATTCCTATTGATAGCTGTTTATAAATCTTTAATGAAATCTTTGTTGAGCTATGGTATAACAATTAAATCTAGTGCAGAATTATATTATGTGTATACTCTGACGTGCAACATAGGAAATCCCATTTATTGAATTGGACAGATCAAAGCGATCCCTAAAACTTTTGTAGACTGCCTCTAGAATTAATAGAGGAGCTCATATTTTAACATTAAGAATTTTATTTGGGTCTCACTTGTAAACATCAATTTATCAAGTCACTGTATTAATCAAGAATGTTTATTTTAAAAAGTTACTAACTTGTAAAATCCCAAAAATGGCATGGCTTGGTGTTACTGAAAGTGATATAGTCAAAATTATACCCATTCGGAGTCACGTGACTTTTGTCTGTCTCTGTTCATCTTTAGTAAAATAGATGAAATGGAAGAAATTTGAAAAAAAGGCATGTCGATTCATAAAATTAATTTTAAAAATTTGACGTTTCTAATCTGTCAGATTATATTTTTCGTGTAAGTTATTGAGATAAGGGTAATAAAACCTAACATTGTTGAGCCGAAAACTGGAAATTAAAAGAAACCATCGGACATGCGGTATAACGAGCAGTCACAACAATTAATTTGAATATTATGCGTATTTTTTTATGAAGAGTACAATATTAATAATAGTAAATCAACAGTTTCACCCTCCAACGCTGTTCGCCGTGCTTCTCTTGCGTTAAATATTTCGGAGAGCACAATTTACCGAAAATATGAGCCAGAAAGTGAAGAATGCTAAAACGGAAGTCGACGAAGCAGTCAAGACACTGTATATAAAATGTATGTAGCTAAAGAATTTGTAACCATAAAAAATCTAAAAAATGCTTGGTTGAAGAATCTGGAGATTTTTCACATTCAGTTTCTTCCCTAAATAGATTGTGCAAGGAAATAGGCTTCAAATGGCAATGTTCTATAACAGAATATGCATGCACAGAAATTGACTTAAAATTTGCTATACGCAGCAGGTTTTTAATGTAGCAGCTGACATATCTTTATTAAATTTACATTTTACGACATGTTGTTTTCTTTAACCTGTAAATTCAGTTTGATTTCATATAAGAGAATAAACCCGTAGCAACCTTGTTTTAGAAATTGGCATATGTCAGGATAACCTACAAAACGGAATGTCATTTATTTCCCTAAAATTGCATTTTTAAGAATCGACATACGTAAAATTACTAGATTATCACGTGACTCCGAATGGGTATAAATTTGACTATACATTGCACCTGAAAAGGTCACGTGGAACGTGCGTTTTCCGTCTTGAAACACTAGTGCGACATGGTCTCCCATAGCAACTATGATGCGCGAGAGCGTCATGGCCAATTCGGAATAAAACAGCACGCAAGTCGCAAAACAAGCCGGTTAAAAAATCTAGTAAGCTAATGTTACAGAAATAATATGACAATTTAAGTTGATGTTTAAACAATAATTGTTTTATTTTGCGGTTAAAAGTGGTAAATTTGTTTTATATTATAAAGAATCAATAGTATATTGGTGGTTGTCGGAATAGTATAGTGTATAACACGTGCTGATTGAATATTTCACACTTCTGCGAATGAGCCACTTGCCTTCGGCTCGTGGCTCAACTATCGCATTTGTGTGAAATATCCAACTTTCAGCACTAGTTAGGCAATATACGTTCCACGTTCGATCAGCAGAGTTAAGCAACGCTGTCTCTGGTCAGAACTTGGATCGGAGTTCCACGGCTGCATCTCTCGGCGCCTCGTGGTACGGCTATCACGGAAAAAAGTTGGTCCCGGCGGTCATAGAACATCATGACAGTCGTTAGTGGGGTCGGAAGTCCTCATAACTGCACAGCGACGCCTATAATTGGCCTAACGGCTGTTGGCTGAGTGCGGATTAAATAAATAAAATAAAAATAAAATATACCAGCGTACATCAATCAAACAAGTAGAGACACTCACTGTCGGTTCCTTTGATGTCAAAATTCCAATTTCGATAACCTTGAACAGCTCCTGGGGGGTACTTTCCAATAGTACTAACAGATGGCACCACTACTTGAACACATCGCGATTGGTAGTAGAGCCAGTAACTGGCTCTGATTGGTAGAACTTTGTGCTGCCATCTGATAGTCAAGCTTAGAAATACCCCCCGAGTTATTGTCCCAGGCACTCTTGCCAGTCATATCCTTCTATTTGCCAGTAAAAACCCTCTTACCAAGCTAGTAATGTTAAATACTATAACATTGAATTTTCTGTTGTGTGATTAGTGGTATACGAAGAGTAATATTTATAATTCTGTAGTTTTAAAATGTATGTATACTCGATAACCTCGTTTTACCTTGCAGTGTAGAGGCTGGTGCTTTATCTGCTTGCATCTGGCGGTACAATACTCAACTTGCATCGGATTCGAGATACAAAGTTGAAGGGCGCCTTTTGTCCTTGCACAGCAACCATTGTGTGTATTATGTAATAAGTGGGATACAATTTGAAGATGATTTTAAAATGTAAATACAAAAATTGAAAGGAATGAATTTCAAAAGGCAAGATATGCTAAATACAAGCCTTTAGTTATTAAGACAACTTTGTTCATAATGATAAAAAGGTTACAAAATGTTTGCTAGATCATTGCCTATTACAATTACAATTTATTCTCATCAATAAATAATAAGACTAGTAATTACTATCATCATTTATTCATAAATATAACAATTCAACAAAAAGTGTTCCACTTCCAATAGATTTACATACTCATGCCGCTTTTCAAAAATAATGGATTGCAATTGGGTTTCGAGATCAGACAGTACAGAGTTACAAAATGGTTTCACAGCATTTTCACTGATGAGCATTTCAACTTGTGTAAATATAAAACACCGAATACTAAAAGCACTGAGATTTAAACAAATTTCATCCATTACCCCCCTTAGTCACTAGCACATCTACGTTAAAATACCAAAAATATTCTAAAACGTTCATCTATGTACCGGGTGGCCAATTAAGAAGGGCACTCGGCCGTATCTCGAAAAGTAATTGTCGTAAAGACTTGGGGTAAAAAAATTTATGACTAAAGCGGCCAAGAGAAAATGCTGGAAGTTATTTTTAAGTTTCTAGAATGGCCGCCAGAGGGCGTAATCGCATTCTTGAATTTTAAATCTCGTTTTTTGAGAAATATTCTTATATTACAGATAGCTAAAATGGACACCGTTTTAAAGCTGAGATAAATTCGATTCTTTTTTGTTAAATGCTTTTTGCTCTATCTCTTAAGGGAAAGTGGTGGGGGGTGTCCGAACATTTTCGGAAAGAAATGTCAATAACTTCAAAATGGCTGAACGGATTTTGTCAAACTTGGAGTCGTTGAAAAGGGCTTTTCTTAGGCTATCAACGTCGCTTTGAGCGGATTGATTTAGATTGCTTGTGTCGCCGCTAGAGGGCGTTTTGCGACAACATTACAAATGAAATGGATTTTCTCAAAAAAATTAAATGCAACGATATCACTTTTATTGCAACAAAAGGTAGCCAAATAAGGGTCTAACACGCTAGTGAAAACCGCATTTCGATATTTGTTTCCTAACCTAAATATCAGTAAAATAAATTAAAACTCGAAATAATGTCGCATCTTTGGGAATATTTTCAGTATACCTGCCATTATTAAAACCTAATTATCGTTCTTTTGGCAAAATATAGGTATATAAATTTACTGTTAAAATACTAACATTATATTTAAAATGTCAATAATAATTAATACTCATTCACTATGATTGAATATTGCCCTTCTGTCCTAACGAAATTCGAAATTTTTAAAATGCAAGTGTGCTTTGGAAAACAAAATAGCAAAAATTATAATGGTGGTGTTTAAGTGCCAATCATATTAAGATTGCAGCTATTTATAGTGCATTTTGGTGGCCTTATTTGTAAAAAATGCCTTTTCCACCTGTAGAAGTGTTTGATATGTTTCGTGTTTATTTTCAAAACAATGAAAACGCAACTGTTTCTGTTAGAATCTATGCGATGGAGTATCCTGATAGGCGCCAATCAACTGTCAAAGTTTTTCGTGTGGACAGAAAGGCAATATTTAATCATATTGAATGAGTATTAATTATTATTGACATTTTAAATATAATGTTCGTATTTTAACTGTAAATTTATATATATTTTGCTAAAAGAACGATAATTAGAATTTAATAATGGCAGGTATACTAAAAATATTCCCAAAAATGCGACATTATTTCGAGTTTTAATTTCTTCTACTGATATTTTAGGTTAGGAAAGAAATATCGAAATGCGGTTTTCACTAGCGTGTTAGACCCTTATTTGGCTATCTTCTGTTGCAATAAATGTGATATCGATGCATTTAATTTTTTTGAGAAAATCCATTTCATTTGTAGTGTTGTCGCAAAACGCCCTCTAGCGGCGACACAAACAATCTAAATTAATCCGCTCAAGGCAGCGTTGATAGCCTAAGAAAATCCCTTTTCAACGACTCCAAGTTTGACAAAATCCGTTCAGCCATTTTGAAGTTATTGACATTTCTTTCCGAAGATGTTCGGACACCCCCCACCACTTTACCTTAAGAGATAGAGCAAAAAGCATTTGACAAAAAAGAATCGAGTTTATCTCAGCTTTAAAACGGTGTCCATTTTAGCTATCTGTAATATAAGAATATTTCTCAAAAAACGGGATTTAAAATTCAAGAATGCGATTACGCCCCCTGGCGGCCATTCTAGAAACTTAAAAATAATTTCCAGCAGTTTCTCTTGGCCGCTTTAGTCATAATTTTTTTTACCCCAAGTCTTTACGACAATTACTTTTGGAGATAGGGCCGAGTGCCCTTCTTAATTGGCCACCCGGTACACTTTAAAATTAACAGATATCCACCTAAACCATAGAAAAATATTTGTACTAATCGTCATTCCCAAAAAGCATGGACAGAGCTTCATGAGAAGTTGAATCGACGTTGGAATCTTGAAGCTCACTTTTGACTAAATTTTGATTCGTTGCTTGTGTGTTGCTAGACTTGATTCGGAAAGACAACACATCATCATCGCTGCTGCTTTCCGTATCAGCTTTTGTTTCATTAAAAAATGCAGACAGGATATCATCTTTCGATGATGACCTCTTGCTATCTTCCACATCTCCTTCATAGGCATCATGACACAATTTACGCTTTTTTGGACTTGGAATCAGTGTTAAAATAGGATTCTCATCCTCATCACCAGACATATCATAAATAACAGTTTCCTCGGAACTGTTTAAATCCTGTACCTTGGAAGCAACAGCACTCAATTGGCAGGAATTAGGCTTAACTGCAGTACCTTTGGCAGATTTTGAATGAAGATTCTTGGTGCTACTCGAGGTAGCCGCTTTATACTGATTTTTGGGCACCACTTCCTTCTGCTTGCTTTTCGAGGTCACGTTTTGCTTCCTCCTCTTGGTGTCGGCTTTTGGAAGATCAGTGTGGGTGCTACAGTGCTGGGATGACCACCTTTGTAACTGGGATTTGTAATGCTGTAAGAACAGTATTATGATCGCAACTAGCGAAGTTATTCAGAAATGCCGGACTGATAGAGAAAGACTGAATCAAACTTTTAAAACTCTAATTTACAGCCCCTTGTACAGACCATTACTTACCTTTTCCTCTTCCCCTGTGGGTGGCTTGAAACTGTCGCAAAAATCCCAAGTTAGGCGTTGCCACCAGGCAGTATAAGGATAGCGCAGGTTGTCTAAGTGCTCATCGTCTGCGCTACAATTAAATGGTAGTATAAACATTCACTAACAGACAAATTCTCATGATAATTTCACTAATTTTATGCCCTGGTAGTGGCAACTATAATTTATTCAAGAGCATGTACCTGCAGAATTCAGCAAATTTTCCTGCAACTCCAGGATTTGACCAATTCAACATAGTCCAAAAGAGCTTCTGATCAGGATTTTTCTAAAAAATTAACTGTTAAGCAGACTTCAAAACATCAGCTATTAACCAACCAGAAAATTTCTATCCGTTAATCCTATGTTAAACTGACTTTTCAATTGCTTAATAACCATTTTTGTTGCTACCTGGTCAAGGTTATCAACGACAACAGCAAAGAAGTCTGTTTCTTTGATTTCACGCAGTAATTTTACACTATCTACAGTTGACAAGATCATCCTGTGTAGCTTTCCTTGCAATATCTCTTCATAGTCTGGAAAATCAATTTTAATTAATTAATAAAATGCAATTTGGACATAAACTTACTGCTGGTCGATAATGATGTTACTTTGTACCCTCCGTGTTTCGTAAGATGATATTGCCAATCTCTACCGTGATCTTCCGAGTGCACAATTAATACAGGCGACTGGGGCGTTATAAAATTACTTAATGCATTTAAAAATGCTGAAATCTGCAGTGGGCCATTCATGTTATGTTCGTGATTTAATATTGCTCCCTTATGCTGAAATGATTGTCAAGTAACAATAAATTATTATTCTCGAATAACTTACCTCCTTTTGAAAGCAATCATATAGGAATCTCACGCCCATACGATGGTAATCTCGCAAATCTTTGGTAACATCCCGTGGAACGCAAACAGGCACAGAAGCGTCCCAGTGCGACAGGAATAAAGGTGTTTCGAGCATTATGTATAACCGGATAGCTGCACTATATTTAATACTGGCACAGTTAACAGTAGTTTCTTAGGCAACCAACTGGTTGAATCTCGATAAAATGTATAAAGTCATTACTAAAATGTACACCACTTTTATGTATAAAATCGCTACGAATATGGAAAAGCTCGTTTTGTATGGATCACTTTCGCTGTCTAGGAAACCTTGCATTTTCACATTTTTCAGAACTGGAGGACTTTTGAATTTTTGTTTTGAGCTCAGTTTACGTCTACAGCTGATCTAACAGCAAAGGTCACCAGTGCTGCCAATAGCATTACCAACAACCGATGGCTACTACTTCGAAATATTCCTAGAATATTTTGGTACCGCAAGCTGGCAAGCAAATAGTGATTGAAAATATTTCTCAAGGTGTGCCTTGAAGTTTGAACGTTCATTCCATTTGTGATTCTGAGCAGGCCTTGAATGTGAATATTTTTAACAGTGTATCAAATATTTAGTTACAAAATAGTTATTTATTCGCAATCACATTGTAATGTGTCAATTTCATGACATGACAACAGCTGGGAACTAGATGATTACTTGAAACTAGCCAGGAAATTATTACATACCCCGAAAAATATTACATATATACCTGAAGACACCCCACTCTTCCATGGTAACAAAACATTGAGTGGGTTGTTTTCATGGTAACAAAAATATTAGCTACATCAAGATATCTATTATTCAGAATTCAATATTGTAGTTATTTTTAAAATTAGATGATTGCAAATAAAATAGTATACATACCACGGTAGAAAGTTTCATCCCTGTCTCGAGATAAAGTTAACCTCGACGCTACGCGTTTCGGTAAACTACCTAATCTCTCGACAGTAATGAAACACTTCCCACCTCGGTATGTAATATACTATTACATGTCAGGCAAATTTTGCATTACTGTCGAGGAACCATATTAAAATACGAGGCACTTCGTGCCGAGTATTTTTAAAGCTCCGAGGCAAGTGAGACATTTTACTGACGAGACTTGTATTAATTTTTTTTCTGAAATCCCCAATTATAATAAAAATTAATGTTTATTAATTTAATAAATTGAATGGGCAAGAATCTGAAGTTTCTGTTTGTTCAAATGCGATGGTAGTTCACAATGAAAATAACGGTAGTATCTGAAATAAAAGTGCTTTGTTGTCCGGGATTAACATATCCAATGTAGAAAACACAACTATAAATATTAATATTCAATAAAACTTTAGAAAATAATGTGTAAATGTTTTCGTAACTAGTCAGGGAAATGCAATTTTCGCGCCGCATTTCCGGAGCGAAAATAGTAAAGTCTACACATTATCCTTTTTCTGTAACGTCAGAAATAACAATTCAAAAAGATCATTTATCGCAGGTAGTAAACTTTAGAAAGAATTTGACATATCCCTAACATTTAATGCAAGGGATGCTCATTTAAGCACATTATTCAAATCAAGACATTCTTGACCTATGTAATTCGACGTTTCTTCCCTTCGAAGAAGTTCCTAACGCTTAATATAATTATTACGATTTTGGGCTTGCTCGCTTGCTTATTATCGCTCGTTATTTTGCTGTCATTTTGGACAAATGTCACATTGACAGTATTATAAAACAAGCCATACTTAAAGAGGACCTGACCAAAAACTGCAGATTTTTTGTTTCGTCCAGTTTCTTATTGTTAAATAAAGAGAAAAAATTGTTACGTCACAGCAAAAGAGCAATGTGTAGACCTTACTTTCGCTCCGATTTCAGAAAAATTGATTTCAGAAAAAGTAATTTTTCTGAAATCGTTAAGAAAGCGGGCCATGTCAACACTCAGTTTGATCTTGAAAGTGTCACTTTGCAAGACTAGTCATTTTTACTTTACACGACCTAGGTGACCGGTTACCTTCACCATGCGCCTTGATTATATTTTTAAATTTTTAAAGATGTCGAAGAGAAAATGAAATCCTCCAGCTTCCTTTAAGACTTTTTATTTGCAGAAAGTTCTGTAAGGTCTAGCACTAGCACATACAATATTAAATAGTTTTGGCAGTGTTGTTCTTTATGAAGACGTTGTATAAGCATAGCCAGCTTTATCAGTTTCGGCTAACGCGTCAGCGGGTATGGATGAAGCTGGCCACGGTATAAGTAAGGTGAATACTAGGTAAAGGTTCAGGGTTATTTCAATTCCCCCAACTGGGGGCGGGCTGCTATAGGGACCTTCCTTGCTGGCGCGAGGTTTTAAGCGAGCGCCGTTGAAACATGAGTAGCCAGCAGTGCCCTTGGCGATCTCTCTTGGCGACGGCTGGAACCGTGAAGCTGTGTATATCCGTGCTACCGAAACCTGCGCACACTAGGTGTTACAAAGAGAGATTTCAGAAAAAAAGTAAACATTACACAGCATGAAAGTGCTTCGCGTCCTCGTATTCTTCAACAAGCCTCCTCATCTGCAAAGTATCACTTTCATGCCTTGTAATGTAATATACTATTATCTACGACCACTACTAAAAGTAGGCCTTTTAGCGCTAGCTTGTTTCAATAAAAGTGACGTTTTATAGTTAAGCGTGGTTAAAGAAATCCGCTATTTACTTTAAGAGCATCTGTGGTATAAAGTGAAGTGAGGTTATAAAACTACAATTTCAAACAGGAAGTGAAGTTGTAAAGTTATTCTAGTTACTTCTTGCGTTACAGGTAAAGTGTTTTTGAAATAATTAAAGCGTTATGTAATGAATACAGCCAGATGTGTAGTATTAATAATTACCTTTCGTAACTAACCTTGACAGTACTGGCTCCGCAAACATTCGCCCGCGCACCAAGGCCTACTGTTTATTATGACATAAATTATAAGTGTCGTAGATGCAAATCTTTGTTAAATCGATATTTATGGATTAATAACAGTAAAATTAAGGTCACAGATAATAGTAGTTTATTTATCTAGAACGAAAAGTGGCATTTTAAAGACGAGAAAGTCGTTTACGTCCGAGGCGTCAGCCGAGGACAGAATTACTTGCGAGGACCTTTAAAAACACCTTTCGTTCGTGGTGAATACAACGGTTTATTTCATACTGCAAGTTTGATGAATTTAAAAAAAAATTAAATCATTTCAAATTTCATGTCAACAACTGACGTATAATTTTAAAGTACTAGGACTTTAATGTTCCATTTTTTGTACAATAAATAAGTTTTAAAGTACTTGAACTTTAAAATTTTACTTTAAAGTACTAGGATTTTAATGTTCAATTTTTTGTAATATAAATAATCCGAAAAATGTAATTTTTGACATCAGTATGAAATAAAATATTGTATACAACGCGTGCCTTCGGCTTCGTTTCATATTTTTTATGTCTCGTGCATATACGTCAACTTTTAGCACTTGTTGCATAAATAGCTATTTTCTACAACCACCACTAAAAGTAGGCCTTTCGTCAGGTCATTTTGGTACCCAACCGTAATTTAATTAGCCACTTAGGCTTTAGGACAGCATGCCCGTATGTTAAACCCTTTTAATTACTTATTTGGCTTCATCGCATAATTCCATAATAATAATTTTGGACATCTCTGGCCTCCAAGCGCAGTATTTCTCGTCATCTGGGACACCCCTTTGTTGGTGCTTTGATAGCCGTGTGTAAACGCTCGCAATATTTCGAACCTTCTAGAAATTACGCTGCTAGTGCGACAAGGAGGGGTAGTGCCCATTCTCGCGCCAAAAGTCGCGTGTCTAGGAAATTCTGTGTTAGGATTGGCTGGAGCGTTTTCCCCATGAAGCTCAGGGGCACCGAACGCACGCGATTATCGCGGCAGTCGGCAGGGGCTCGCTATACAGTCTACACGTGTGAAACGGTTGGTGCTCTCGGTGCAACGAGTCGTCGCAGGAATACAGCAACATGCCGATTTATTAGCTAATAACCGCAGTTCTTTGAGTAAGCGTGCGGGATAATAATCGCTGTGTCCATTTATTGCAACGGCGACGTCTTCAAGTTCTGCATAACCTAGGTAGGTCGTCGCAGACTTCTCCCTACAAGGGGACTCGTGAGTAAGCCAGCCATTTTCGCCTTCCGCATCGTTTGAGCTTCGCCGCAATGCCAAGTCCCACATACCATTTGCTGCCAGGGAAGTTTCCCCATCTGCAAGATGGCCGAGCTAGCCATCAGGTAACGTTTGAAAAATATCATTTGTGCGTACTGACGCTTGCTTTTTTCAACTAATTTCGTGAGTACCGCTTCTCGCATACCAATTGCTGCAATGCGAATCCAGTGCGTGGTACACTCCTTGTAAAAATAGCATTTGTGCGTACTGACGCTTGCTTTGTTCAACTAATTTCCTGAGTACCGCTTCTCGCATACCAATTGCTGCAATGCGAAGCTAGAGCGTGGTACACGTCTTGTAAAAATAGCATTTGTGCGTACTGACGCTTGTTTTGTCCAACTAACTTTATGTGTGCCGCTGCTCGCTTGCGAGCTGCTGCAGTGCGGTGCCAGAGCGAAGTAACCCCGTGGTGAGACTTACTGTGGCGTGCCCACGCCGTCTCGAATCATAATCGCACGTTGTGGGCGGAACACTTTGTGTGAAAGAGTGCAGTGAAAGTACACTCTGCTGGAAAATTCAGTGGATTGCGTCAACTCGCGCGCCGTTAGCCCACTTAATCGATAGCTCCGTCAGCGCCTAAATTTAATATTAACTATCGTTGGTTGGTGCCGTCAGGCAATTTTATCACGACCTAGTACAGGGTGTTCAGAGGTTTCGGGCCCGAATTCAGGTTTTGTTTGCTGGCGTAACGGCGACCGGCAGTTGTGTTTAAGCCCACCTTTAACCATTACACCTGGTGTTTAAACTTAATTTAAACACATAAATTTTATTTTCTAAAATTTACGAAATCCAGTCGCACGTTTTTAAATGCAATTCTGATTTAATAGCAAGAAATTTTTAATGCCGCAATCACCAGTCTTTGCTTTACTTAATATGTTTAAATTAGATTAAACATATATAAATTTCAGTCCAAATTTACGGAACATTATTCATAATTTAAAAGCTAGTGTTATTTCGCAATCAGACGAGTTAAAGACCAGGAAAACTGCAGATCTGCACCTCATGCACAAAACCGACCTACAGCGGCAGGTTCAACGGGCGACCTTCGCTCCAGCAGGAAATAAAACCGCTGAATTGCTACGTTGTTATTTTGTAATTGTAAACGTTTTGTCCCAGTAAACTGTACATTTGAACTTTGATATTGTTACTTCGTTAAGCATTCTTGTTTTGTATAAATAGAACATTTATTTTCGTAATAAAACAATCTGCATTTAATGTTTGATTCATTCACTACCCCAATACCAAGTCATGATACTGTCAAGACGTGAGGCTGCGTCTTATGGAGTAGTTTACTGTCGTCTTACCATTGACTACATTGGTTTAAAACGTAAACACAGTCTTGTTTACGTGCTTGAGGGATAGAACTAGCCAAAGCAACGGATTCCTGATTACAGCCTCCAGGCAAATCCCTTTACCTGGCCTGGATGAGGTACCCGACTCGACTGTACGCCAACCCCTTAGACATTAAGCGCTTTTCCCCAGCTGGGCTTAACCATTAAGTTTCTTTTTTTAAAACCATGATGTTTTGTAACCTGTGTATATATGTATGTATTTAGATCACCCCCCAGGGATCCAATAGACGTATTAATATTATTGCCGTTTTGTTTCTTCTTGACACTATTGTGTTGGTGTATACATATTACAGGGCGACTGTGTCGCTGTACCACTACAGCTGTGAGGCGAGGACCAGACGCGGAGGGTAGGCCTTACAGGTAGGTGGTTGCGGCTGGAATTGTACGGCGACTTTCTCGAAATAGTTATTCGCGTATTTTCTCGACATAGTTATTCGCGATTTTCTCGAAATAGTTATTCGCGTATTTTCTCGAAATAGTTATTCGCGTATTTTCTAGAAATAGTTATTTGCGTATTTTCTCGAAATAGCTATTCAGGTGCTACTCGAAGTAGTACTTGATTGTAACCCCGCCCCGTTCCGCAATCCAGTTCCGGCAGAACGTGGAGATCCCGAGTCAGAGCTGGTGGCGCCCATTCTTTGATAACCTTCAACACGTATTAAGTGACGCTCGCCCTGTGGCGTATCGGTGTTAACCCCGCCCATCTCCCTGAGAGCATTTCAGCTGGGGCCTTTAGCCTGTTTTATCGATCTTCCAGGGTGAGCGTGCCACACTTCCCGGATTCGACTAGCGATCGGTGCCTGCCCATCGGCAGGCGTCGTAAGAACCGTTTGATACCGTAACACTTTTTCGCTAGCTTTTTTCATTAAAAGTGACGTTTTATAATTTAGCGTGTTTAAAATGAGATCAGCTGTTTACTTTTAGCCCATGTGCTAAAAGTGAAATGTGGTTATAAAACTACAATTTCGAACTGGAAGTGAGGTTGTAAAGTTATTTTAGTTACATCTTGCGCTAGAGGTAATTAAATAATTAAAGCGTTATGTAATGAATAAAGTCAGATGTGTAGTATTATAATTACCTTTGATAACTGACTGACAGTACTGGTGTTACGTATTAATTACGTGCTTACATAAACGGATTATCTGTCGACATATGCGAGAACGCTGATAATGGGTTTATCTTGTCTTACAGATGTCTCACGTAATTGTTATCACTAGTTTAGTTGCATCGCAGACTTCGTGCTTAGAACATTGTACTTTTATGCTTTGTAACCCGTAAGGTAATAAATTGAATAAAAAAGATCTTCTTTTATTATCTTTCGTCAATCAATAAACATCTCTGGCGCAGTCGTACGGATAGTAGAAAATTACCCTTAATTCGCGTAATTTTGTGTGTTAACACTTCATCTACTATCGAACAAATTCCAACCCGGTTCCAAGTGAAGACTGGACATCGCTTCCAAGTGGACCAGCCCAGCCGAAGACAAGCATCGCCGAAGCTGAGCAACACAACCCCGCGACGCAGAGGACAAAAAGAGCCGAAGCCGAGCAACAGCACCCCGAGGCAGAGGACAAAAATCGCCGAAACCGAGAATCCAAGCAGCAATATGAAAATTTGCCTGCTACTAATATAAGTCGCTAATCAATTTGCAGCAAGAAGATAAAATTTTAGAATTAAGTTTTGCCATTTAAAACAAAGTGAAATAAAATTTAAACTACTGCTAAACCTTAATGATAATATAGTTTTAGCTCTGATTTTGGCAAGTGCTACCTTGTGATCTTAAAATTCTCAGGAGAATTTAGATCTAAAGATACTCTTGCGAAAACTAAGGAGAACGTTTAATATTTTAAAACAATATCCCCGTTTCACATAAGCGAGGCTACAGGTGTCTGTTGACTTAATTTATGCCTGTAAACTCTTGGGAAACAATAAATTAATTTATAAATGCGCTAAATAAAAAATCCATGAACGAATTTGAGGAAACCCTGGAGAATCAACTAGCCAACCTTGCTATAAACCCATTTGCAATTCCTAACACATCCACGCAACAAAATCCGCCGATACAACAAACAGCTGCTGTACAACAGAATATACGCGAACGACAAAACACAAGAAGAATGGCAGTACCAGCTTTCCATTTCGAATATTTAAAGACCATTCCCGAGTTTGGAGGAGATCCCACTCAACTTGCAAGATTTTTCAAAGCAGCCGACCTCATCTACAATCAATTTTCAACTACCAACAATGCAGATTACATCAATCATCTTCTGTTATCCGGCATCGCAAGCAAACTCACCGGACAAGCTGTATTAGTAACTGCAGGATATACCTTCGGAAGTTATAAAGAACTCAAAGAAATTTAAAAAAACAATGTTGGCGACTGAAGATACAAAGACAGCCTTCTTCAAGATTTACTACACCTCAGACAAGGAAACCACGAAAACCCAATCGACTTTTACAACTCGTGCATAAGAATTGGAGCCGCCCTATTTTCATATTTAAGTACCAACACAACAGACGAAGCTACAATTAAGGTCAAAGGAGACTTGTACACCAATTTAACTTTAAAGACGTTTCTAAGTGGATTAAGAAACCCCCTTGGATCGTTCATACGGAGTCAATGACCAACCACCATGGAAAATGCCATTAAATATATTAATGAAGAACAAAACGTATGGCATTTACGATCAGGAAATCAAAGAATTGCAAAACCCCATCACAAACCAAATGTGGCACAGAAGTCAAATCAGCCAAACCAGAAAAATTATTACTTCCATCGTCAACCAATGCCAATGATTCAAACGCGGTATACACCAATGATGCAGCCCGTTCACCCACAATTCCAAGTAAAACGCCAACATTTTCCAACACCAATAAGGACACTTTCTGCTTTACCACCACAGCAATCGTTTACAAAACCATCCCAGCAAAACAGTTTCCATCGCAACCAATTGTTTCTGGAAACCAGAAACCAACAGGAACCAACGTATTCAAACCTCGAAATATCCAACCTCTTGAGAAGCCTACTCCTATGGATATATCGCGTACTATAAAACAGCCATATTATATTCGACAATCAAACCAACCTAGGAACTTCATTTCGGAAGAACTTTTCTACCATGATCAAGGACCTGTCGAAACCGAAGTACAAGAAGAAGATAACGCTTATAGACCTGCACCTGACGCTGAATATAATTATTATGAACAACCCGAAGAAGACCACAGTTGGATCCAAGCATCAGAAAATGACCCCGAACAAGATTTTTCCCTGACCAGCAGGAACGACAGCCTGACGTAATATGCGTTAACAATTCGGCATCACCTAAGCTATCCTACATATACTTACCGGAACTCAAGGCAAAACTCATGGTTGACACTGGATCTATAAAATCCCGCTTTCGTACACAAGCTTTACTCCAAATGTATTTACAACGAACCTTTTCAAATTAGCACTGCACATGCAACGTCAATTCATGACGAAGTAGCTAATATACCATTACCGAAATCCTTCAAGACAAATCAAATGCACAAAATCTATTTGTTCAATTTTAATGACAACTATGAAGGACTCATCGGATTCGATTTGTTAAAACAATTGAATTGATTGATCTACCAATCAGCTAATCACAAGCAACTGTACTTTGCCACTCCATATTCAACCATCAGATGATGAAAAAATACCTACACGGAAACCGGAAAAATTTGAAATAAAAATTCCGCCTAGATCAGATATATATAATCCCAGAAGCATATGTCAAAATTGAAAATAACGCATTTTTGACTACAGTTGTAAATACACCAAACGAACCAATTCCACTTAATTTAAAGAAACAATTCAATTACAACCAATAGTTCAACCTAAGACTATCGAATTAAATTATATTAGTACAAAAGATGTCAATATAAAATTACGAGAAAACTTAAACAATTTAAGAACAGATCACATGAATGACGAGGAGAAAACGTTAATAACGAATTTATGTGAGGAATACCGAGATATATTTTATTGCAAAGACATTCCATTATCATTTACCAATAAAATAAAGCATAAAATTCGAACAACTGACAATGAACCCGTATTTACGAAAAATTATCGTTATCCATACATTCATAAAAAAGAAGTTCAAACTCAAATGGCTAAAATGTTAAAGGACAATATTATCAAACCTAGCGAATCGCCTTGGAATGCACCCATATGGATTGTACCCAAAAAATTGAATGCATCAAAGCAACAAAAATGGCGACTAGTAGTGGACTATCAAAAATTGAATGAAAAGACAATTGAAGATAAATTTCCTATCCCCAATATCAACGGTATATTAAATAAACCAGGACGAAGGCAATACTTTACCACCCTAGACCTAGCTTCAAGCTTCCATCAAGTGGAAATTGACCCGGAAGACAAAGAAAAGACTGGATTTTCTACAGATGACGGACATTTTGAATTTTTATGCATGCCTTTTGGTCTTAAAAACAGCTCAGCTACGTTTCAAAGGATTATGACCAACGTGCTAAAAGGACTAACAGATAGCCAATGCTTAGTATATTTAAACGACTTTATAATTTTTTCTACCTCACCTCCAGAACACATTACAAGATTACGTAACGTATTTAATAGAATCAGAGAAAACAATTTGAAAATTCAGCTAGACAAAAGTGAATTCCTACGTAAAGAAATAGCATATCTTGGACATATAGTAACACCACAAGGAGTTAAACCAAACCCCGACAAAATAGAATCCATACAAAATTATCCAATCCCAACAACCCAGAAAGAAATCAAAGGATTCCTTGGACCTTTGGGATATTACCGAAAATTCATAAAAGATTTTGCTAAGATGACTAAACCTCTTACGACTGTCTAAAGAAAGGTAAAAAGGTAGAACACACCCCAGACTTTGTAAAAGCATTTCAAAGTGCACAAAATATACTACTGAATGACCGGATACTTCAATACCCGGATTTTGAGAAGCAATTTATTCTCACAACCGACGCATCCAATGTCGCCCTTGGAGCAATTTTATCTCAAAGTACACCTGGAAAAGACCTACCAGTAGCATACGCATCTAGAACCCTCAACGAAACGGAGCAAAGGTATTCGACCATAAAAAAAGAATTACTCGCTATAATTTGGGCCACCAAATATTTCCGCCCCTATCTTTATGGAAGAAAATTCACCATTGTTACAGACCACAGACCACTCATTTGGTTAAACTCACTTAAAGAACCCAATTCTAAACTAACACGTTGAAGACTCAAACTGGAAGAATATAATTACGACATTACTTACAAAAAAGAAACCAAAAATTATAATGCTGACGCCCTCTCTCGTATACAAATTAATCCCATTACACCTGCAACAAATATTTTTATGATAGCAAATGAAGACGAAGAACTCGACCAACTCCTGGACGAAATTGTAAACAGTGAACGCTTAAATACACCTGAACCGCGACCTGTAATAAATCAACCCACAAGAATACCAACACCAATCGATCTCGAAGAATTAATACCTATAACAAGAATCCAACAACCAGAAGACACAGATTCAAATACACAACATACCCAGGAATCATCGACACCCACAATACCTATTTGTGAGGATACCCTGGAAACTAAAGAAAACCAAATAATATTTCATATGGTTCACGACGAGCCATCGACCCCAAAACTTCAAATACAAGAAGGACACAAGATTTTGAATGTAGAAATAAATACAACGAATCCTCTGCCTACCCTACGAAAATTATTTTTAGAATTTTGCAAACCCGACATATCATACTACCTGTTCTTTCCAGAAGATGAATTATACAAAATTACATGCCGATTAACAATCGAATTGTTCAGTGTAAACAAACCAAGATTATTTAGATGTATAAATAGAGTTAAACATATTATCGACAAAGAAGAACAATATGGTCAAATAAAACTTTACCACAAAGGAAAAACTAATCACCGTGGAATTCAAGCAACTTTATTAGCGTTAAAGCGTAAATTCTATTGGAAGAACATGGAAAAAACAATCTCAGACTACATTAATAACTGTGCAGAATGCAAAAAACAAAAATATGATAGACAACCCACTAAATCCCCTTATAATGTCACGGACACTCCGGATAAACCGATGCAAGAATTCCACATACACATATTTTTTATCGACAATAATATGTTCTTAACAATTATCGATAAACTTTCAAGATTTGCACAAGTATATCACCTGAAAGATCGAAACAACGTAGCCATAGTTCGGAAAATAACAAAATTTATATCACAATGGTACACCAATAAAAATTATAGGAGACGGAGAATTTAACGGAATAATAATACAAGAACTACTTGCTTTTCACAAAATTAATTTGCACATTACAACGCCTGGACATCATGAATCCAACAGTCCCATCGAAAGACTACATTCAACCATGATAGAGCACTATCGATTATTAAAAAGTCGACATCCTAAGGAAGAACCTAAAACTTTAATGCGATATGCCATAATCGCATACAATAACACTATTCATACAAACACCAAAATGACACCCCACGAATTACTTTTCGGACATACTATGTCACAGGATCCCTTTTCAGCTGATTTCGAGCAACAACGAGTATGGTATTATACGGCTAATCACACTGAAAAAATGAAATATTTATATGAACAAATTAAAAGACAGCAACAGCAATTAAAAGAAAATTACATTTTAAAATTGAATGCGAAAGAAAATAGAAAACACTCCTACCAAGTTGGACAACAAGTTTTACTAAAAACCGATTTCCGAAGAGGAAAAGCCAAACCAAAATTTATCGGACCCTACGAAATTATATATATAACGCCACATCATGTATGCACACTAAAAAATAATACAGGAACAAGACAGGCACATGTCAACAATTTACGGCCCTTTGTTACAGATTCCTCTGCTTTAGAATCTGCTACCCCGCAGAACCAGGATTCACGAACCTCAAAAACAATCCAGGTCTTTACTTCAACAGGCTTGGTACAGCACACATAAAAAAGGACCAATGGATCCACATTGAGACTATCGATTGTTCACCTTTATTAATCGAATATGAAAAACTAAAAGAAAATGTAAATTACCTCAAAAAACCATTAAAATCGGAAAATCATGGACCCATATATAAATTAGAAAGTCATCATTATCTGCTCGTTTTGGAAAGTCTATTAATAGAGATTCAAAAGAAAATTGAACATTTGTTTCCCCATCACGTTCGGAAAGTCAAAAGAGGAGCAATAGACGGTTTAGGAAGCCTAATCAGCTTTATTACTGGTAACCTCGATGCTGAAGATGGAAAAAGAATAGATCAAGCCTTAAATTCCCTTTAAAACAATCAACATAAATTAGAAGAGATCACAATACGCCAAACGTCATTGATGACCCAAGCTATCGACAAGTACAATCAAACATTATTTAAATTAGAAACTAACCAGAAAATTCTTCAATTTCGACTTCTGCAAATTGAATCAGCCATCAAAACTACAGCATTACACGATATCGAAAATTATGCACTAATTAATCTCCATTCGGTACAACTTCAGTTGGCCACTTTATTGAATCTTCTGTTAGAAATTCTGGATACGCTTGAAGAAGCAATCACCTTCGCTAAATTAAATATTTTACACCCTTCTATCGTGGAACTTAAGGATCTACGAACTGAACTTGACTTCATATCAAAACAACATATACTATACAGACTCCCATATGAACCTTCGACTGATCTTAACGAATACGATCATTTAATCGACGTAAAAGCATATAGAAAAGAAAATCATTTAGTCTTCATACTCGAAATACCTCTGAGTGCTAATGACACTTACGACTACTATCAATTGATTCCCTTACCAATACCAAACAACAACACTTTCCACATGATAATTCCTTCAAAACCATACATCCTATTCAATAATAAATTCAGTGTAACAATTAATAATATGTGCACAAAAGTGAAACAAGGCCTCTATTTCTGTGAAAACGTTGATCAAGATATAGAAAAAGACAAAAGATGTGCGGCTGACCTTCTTAATTTTAAGAGAACCGCAGATTGTAAAATCTATAGATTTAAGTTAAATACAGTTAAAATGCATAAAATAAGTAATAATTCCTGGTTATTGAACACTCCTAAAGAATAGTTCTTACAAACACCCTCTTTTTGGAACTTATTTAATACAATTTCCGAAAGAATGCAAGGTAACCAATCATGAATATACCTTATCGACAAATAATTATAAAAATGAATTCATTCGAAATATTAACTTACCTTCTTTAAACATAACAATGTATACACTTAAAAATTACTTTCCAGAAACACCTACGATTGAATTAAAACAAATCGATTTAAACGATTTTCAGTCAATAAAAAATCAATTCACTCAATTATCCAAAGAAATTGTCCACAATGACTATCTACTGCCCACGCATTTCGGAATAAGTTCTTTAACACTTGTAGTTATATTTTTGTTTGCTTTTGTTATGTTTAGTATAATATTATATTGTAAACGTAATTGCCTCTTAGAAAAGTTGACCAACAGCATAAATAAATCGAATCCAAAAGAGATTCCATTAGAACTGCAAAAATTGAAAAATTCTATTCCATAGATGATTTTCCAATCTTGGTCAGGAGGTGTTACGTATTAATTATGTGCTTGCATAAACGCATTATCTGTCGACACATGCGAGAACGCTGATAATGGGTTTATCTTGTCCTACAGATGTCTCACGTAATTGTTATCACTAGTTTACTTGCATCGCAGACTTCGTGCTTAGAACATTGTACTTTTTGGCTTTGTAACCCGTAAGGTAATAAATTGAATAAAAAAGTTTTTTTTTATTATCTTTCGTCAATCAATAAACATCTCTCTGGCTGCGGAAACATTCACCTGCGCGTCAAGGCCATCTCTTTATTATGACATAAATTATAACTGTCATAAATACCAACCTTTGTTAAATCGACATTTATGGATTAATAACAGAAAATTTATGGTCGTAGAAAACATATTGTATGCAAACTCGTGCTGAAAGTGTTATTGCACTCGACATGTTATGAAACTCAGTGTTCGGCTTCGTTTCATAATTTTCATGTCTCGTGCATAAACATCAACTTTTAGCACTTGTTGCATAAATAGCTATTATGAATGCAACCACATTTATACTTAGACGTCAAACTTGACATTTGATTTTTAGTAAGTTATAGTTGCATTCATAAATTACGAACAATTCCATGGCCATACTAGATGAAAATAATTTTTGATCATACTATACTTAATCTCAAAATAACATTGACATTATTTTGTAATTTCTGGAAATTACTTCATTTATAGTAAACCCATTTGTGGCATCTTGTTGAACTAAAGGGATCAGTTATATTATATTCAACAACTTTAATTCACTTGATGAATGAAGAATAGTGAACTGTCAAATTTTGCTTTGACTTTGGTAATTTTTTTGTTACCAACTGTGCCTTGCATCGTTTAAAGAATGTATATGCATAGATTACTCAGAATCACAAATAGAGTGAACGGGGTATACAGATTGGTGGTGGATAATGCGAACATAGGCAGTCCATTGAGCTAGAGTTGATGGATTTTGTATGCGTTAGACAGAGTAGACATATATAACTTAAAATATAGTATTCCAGAATTCAGCGTTTTCTCAAAACACAACACCTTGATTATGCGGATAGGGTAAACCATACAGCAATTGGACACAAGCCAGTTATTGGACAAATCAACCTCTTTGTATTATATTAAGGTTTCTGTATTTGCTGATACACCCTGTTTCCGCTAGATAGCTGCAGGAGCTAGACTGTCCACGGCCAACTAAATTAAATACTATAGCTAGCACATAGGGAATAGAGACCCTGTATATAGTTAGATAAGAGTTGAGAAAACACAAACGTCAACGGCCAAATTTTATCCCAAACATACATGCGCAGAAATACTGTTTGAAAGTCACTAGACCGTTTTATCTAAAAGACCTTTTTTAAATTTCTGCTGCTGCTTCAAAGCACTCAAAACATAGCGTGGAGTACTGTTTGTATCAGAAATAAGTAACAAGTGTTAAAAAACTGAAATATGTATACACATTTCATATAGCAGATATCTGAACGTTTACTAAAACGATAGTTTTTGATCGTTTAAGGCTTCGAACTGATCTTTTGTAAACGTGTTTTTGAAAGCTTTTTCGAGTTTCTCGTTTTTATTCTTTTCATTGTGTAGGTAATTTCTTGCTGAAAATAACGTTACCTATCCTTTTTTAAATTGTTAATTTCTGTTTGCATGCGGGTTACCTATTAATTTTGAATAAAAAACGCAATCCTTGCTTTGGTATAGGAATTCATACGTGGTTTGGGTAGCAGCTTCCTGTTTATTGCTATTTTTGTCTTCAAAGGTTCAAGGTTCAGACAAAGGTCCAGCTGAAAAGTCCTCTTTAGAATTGAAGAAAATATCATTTTCAGGTCTGGTTATATGATATGAAAATAGTAGAAAAGTAGAAACGGCAGCACCTTTTAATTTCCTTCTGTCATCCAGGCCTACTTCTTACCAGTGGTTTTCATTAAAATGGACTTAGCTCTTAGCTCTTCGTTTTTAAGATTTTTTTAAATAGAAAACCTTGTTCGGATCTGTTTTTGCAGCAACCCGTCATTTCAGACACTTATATAAAAGTGCAGCTTAAATATTTGCATAAAAAATACAAATTATTGCATTTGCAGTTACAAGTTTTGACTTCAATGAACAACTATTTCTAAAGCAATGAGTATTCAAATATACGACGCGCGTGATCCACCAATCGCAATGAGTTCCCTCGTTTTCTCAACTCTTATGTACTATATACAGGGACTTCAATAGAGAATACAGTGACTATACACGGTGTATACAAATTGGCGCAAAAGCTCCAGGTAGCGATATTTCTTGTTCAATTCTGAGTCGAAAATCTTAATACGAAAAGGTTGGGTTGGTCATCATAAGCCCTCACGAACGGTAGATAAAAGCAATTGTTTTTTCAGGTAAAGTACCCCTTCTGTTTTAAATAGAACAAAATGTCATTAGCAAGAGTTGTTCAAAATGTAAAATTATGGTCTCATACAAAATTTCAGAAATATCGACCTACTTTTATGAAACCGTGTGCATGAGATAAAGTGCTTTTAACATAGTTTCATAAAAGTAAGCCGATATTTCTGAGATTTTTCATGAGATCATAACTTGACATTTTGAACAACTGTTCCTCATGACATTTTGTCGTATTTAAAACAGAAGGGGTACTTTACCTGAAAAAACAATTGCTTTTATCTACCGCTCGTGAGGGCTTACGAAGACCAATCCAACATTTTCGTATTAAGATTTTCGACTCAGAATTGTACAAGGAATATCGCTACCTGGAGCTTTTCCGCCAATTTGTATACACCCTATATAGTCTATATCTATAGATAATCTGCTAACCTAAAAATTTGACATAGACTTACAGTGGCACCAACATGGAACACCTTGTTTTTTCAATATTTTTTTAAGTAATGGTAGTCATGAAAAAATGATCAAACTTTTTCCGCTGTTTGCGCTACTCTTACTATAGTAATTTATTATACCAGACGATAAAGTTAAATTTTATCCACGAGTGAATCGTTTAACGTCGAGACGAAGTCGAGACGTTAATGATTCAAGAGTGGATAGAAATAACTTTATCGTCGTGTATAATACAATATTTTTTTCTATAGCAAGAACTTTAACAATTTCAAAAGAAAATAAGGACAGTCAATCACATTTAAAAACGTCAGCAGCTAGATTGGGTTGCTATGATAATACAAAGCTGTCATATTTAATTTAAACAAAAGTTAGAAAATTAAATTACTTTATCTATCCTTGATGTTAAAGTGCTACTTTATCTACCCTTGCTGTTAAAGTAAAACTTGACCTTTTGTTTTGAGTTGATAAAAGCACACTTTAACATGAGCTATAGAAAAAAAGTATTATACAGGTACACTAATAGGGAATAGAGTTCCTATATGTATAATCCATGTAGAAAACTCCCGTGACGTAAAAGTCACTTATGAAAATCGCTAGCAGGGTATTAGTAATTTTTGCAGTGTTGCAGAAGTTGGGACGTTCGTACAAGGTTTTGTACTGTTTTAGAAAATTTTGTACGCTTGAACGTTTCCAAAAAATCTTGTACGTTTTGACGTGCTTTTCAATTCCTTGAGAATAATTTGTTAATTTTATAAAATTAAATAAAGTTGCATACCGTCCACTTTACAAATAATAAATAATTTCGGGGGAATCCCAAATGCAGGCGCGTGATGCATTAATGTAATCCGATAAATGATTTGTATATTGTTTCTAGTTGCAATCTTGCAATGTTATAACACGGCTCTGCTGAACCATCGTGGAACGCCGATCACGTCTATGTAATATAATATTTTCCAATGGTGCAGTTGTATCTTGTGAACAACATTGATAATATTTTTAGTATACTATTTTTTTTACAGTGTAGAGTTACGTAATAAAGGTTTTTTTAGTTGATAATTTTATTTGCTTTACAAACTGTCTTATAAATAACTTTTTTTATTTTGAAAGTAATCATATAAAATTTTTTACCAGTTGTGTACGCCGCGGAAATGCATCTTTTTGTGTGAATTTGAGTTTTATAACGTCAAAATCTAGCCAACTATGATTAAAATAAAAAGCAGCGTTTCAAGTAAGCTTGTAATAGCGATTAAGATAGAGCAAAAAAAGTATTAAGAAAAGTTGTTATAAATCACTCAAAAACGTCAATTACCAAATTTCGCTGAACATTTATGATTTTTTATTTTTTTTAACATTTTTATGCCGTCAGTAGGTAATTTATTATGTATTGCAATAATAAGAGTGGTGTTAATATATTGAGTGGAAAAGTTGCCAATAATAATTCAATCTGCAGCAATACAAGTCTTGCTACAACCAAAGAATATAGATATATATTCTTTACTACAACTACAGTCCTTTGAGAAATCACCGAACGCTGATTAAGGACGTATGTAGGCAACCTATTTAACATGAATTGGTACTGCTGTTTAACAAGAAAACCATCCTTTTTTAGTTTTCGTGGCAGTGGCGTATAAGTAGGTACTGGAGGTAAACACTTTATTATGTTACCATTTATTAATTTCTCATTCAGTGAAAATAAATAACACTCAAATCAACCTAGTTCATACGAAAACATTCTTAATTTTTCAAAATCATAAAATTTTACCACGCAAGGAATAAACTAAAGTAAATCGGAATAATCTTATACATTAACAATATATTTTTTATTATCAACATTTTATTGATAAAAAATTATTTTAGTGTCTTTATCTAAAGAGGAAACTCCAATTTCACTCACATCAATTGAATTTTCAAAGTTAGTTTTAGGAAAAAATAGTAAATTTCAAGATAAGTAATTTGCCTATTCTACCCTAAATGCTGTTTAAGGGACTACCTTGCTCCCCTCATCGACAAGTAACGATAACAATTTAATAACCAACTGAAAAACAAAAAACGCTTATATTATTTTACTGAAGTTCTGATGAATTAATCACTACAGCCAACTGACAGCCGACTTAAAACACGCCACAATAAGGATACAGAGATTGTCTAGAAAAATTGTTGGAAATGTTGACCATTATTTTGTAGACACAAATTAATCCTTCGTTTCATATTATCAAATACTCTCTTCAAGTCGATTACAATTGAGAAAAACTGCGCTATGACGGTACTCAATGACGTTTCATTGTGTTGCACGAATTAATCAAAGATATAACATTTTGTTTTTCAAAGCAACCGGGATGACGACTGTTTATGAACACCCGTTATTTCCTGTCGAATAGCTTACTGCAATTCTTCTAGTGTGTGTAAATGATTTCTGTATATTTTAGTACAGATGCTTGTCTTCGAAACGGTGAGCAAAAGCATCGTAATTAATTTGCACACCTAGAAACTCCTCAGTAAATTGTATTCGATGCTTGACTGAATGGAACCATCCTGATTTCGGGTTCCACTGCTAAAGTAAGCCATTAGAATAAAAGCATCTTCTGGGGGGGGGGGGGGGGGGGAGTAATTTATTTGTGTTTGTTACTACTAATATGCGTTTCTAAGTCTGCACCGCTTAATAACCGAAAAAACACGAGTGACATAGAGCATACCTAATAATTTCAATAAACCTTACCTTTATGCGTTACAGAAACATAACTGTAGCATATCATACATTTTGATTTGTGTTTATCCCTTCCGTAAAAAAATTGCCTTTGCCGTTTCGGCATAGTTCAAAATCTAATAATGTACTAAACATGAAGGTAAAGAGGAGGAGAATTCTCGCTTGAATGAATAATTGGGCCCACAGCTGGTTGACAGTTAGTGCTTTGTAGATTGACCGTCAGGCGGCGCAGTTGTTCCATCGCACGCTAAATTTTTAGAGAAAATACGTGCATCTTTATAGAAGAAGTTGTATTTGTGTGTTGTTTTTAGCGAATTGTTGCAGTTTTTACTGAATTTCAGTACTCAATTATTATAGTGCGTCAAGTAAACTTGTTCTATTATGCCCTCCTGCTTTGTACCTGGTTGTAATACCGGGTACGGGCGTATTTCTAGCGTGTTATGCGACATGAGCGCCACATAACTGTCAACCAAAACTGAGCCCACTTTTTGTTTACCAGCGGCTAAGTGGTCGGCGCTCCTTCCCTTTACCTTCATGGTACTAAAACAGCTCTTAGCGATTATAGTTAGCTGACGCCTGATTGAATCGTAAGTGATCTCATAATATTGCCAGGGTAGGATGAGTGCCTTGATTTGGTAGGGATAAACTAATGGTAAACCGCATAACCATCGTACAGATGCGCTTTCTTCTTCGCCCGATGATTAATTTCAACTTGAATCAATTCTTTTATGCATACATTTTTATTTGGACACAAATTCCGGACATTTAAGTTAATATCGCGATTCTGCCTGGACAAGAAATTTAGCTATCAATTTCCGGTCATGTCCGGAATTTTCCGGACGAATAGTCACTCTAGGTGCGAAGGGCATGTTTATAATTTGTAATCTAAAATAAGCAAATTACCTCAAAACCTCAAATTTGTTAACTAGTGTGTGTACTTACACCAAACTCAAATACGTTAATTAGAGAAGTGATTTTTGCAAAAGAATAGTACCACAGAACAATAACTGAAACCGGCTGTAAACTTCGTACAACACCTTAAAGTACAACGAACGAACGCAAATGACAATTTTTAACATCAACACATAACACTGCACGTGTAGCCAACATCAAATAGTTAAAATAACTAGAACCAAAATAATGACCCTTCAAAAACGTTCCATAATTCTGAAGGCACTGTATAAATGTTGACCACTTATCCACATCTACATCTCCTACAACATCCAGTACCTGTGTTAAGGCGCTGTTAGGGACAGTCTAGAAAGCGAGCGTTGTCTTCAACTTGTAGCGCACGCTGTATACGCCCGCCTTTCCTTGCGTGTGCAAACTCGACAGAATTCTCAGAAGCAACGCGTGCAGGTGTCGAATTCCGGCTACTGCAAGCGCGAGCGAGAGGCCCCACTAGAGCGAGTATTCACTCATTCCACTGTTAAAAGTGCGGTCTCGGCCGTAAGCGATTGCTATCAGACACTTTTTTGTGCGAGTCCATAGAAGCTTTCCCCCGCCCTGCTACTGCAGGGTAGGTTTAGCGTGGCGTGGTTTTCGGTTCTGGTGGCCCCGTTGAAGCCAGGCGGCTCCTTCCTTTGACGTATCGAAACGGGCTTTTTTGGTCCACATAACCGCTCGCGAGGATAATCTCACGGAAGGTGGCTGATCCTCTAGCCAAATTGATTGTATCCCGGCGTACCCCCGTTAATGTCTCGGGTACATTCTACTCTTATAACGAAGAATCTAGTGGGCCCACATTATCACCAGCGCTCAGCGGCCGTCGCCCCCCAAGCAGCCCCTTTTCCAGAAATCACGTTTACCAGCCCCTGTTTCGTAGCTTTGGAAACTCGTCTGTGTGCCAGCTGGAGCTCTTGGAACTGACTAACCCCAAGATAAGCTAAGATACTGTACTGTTTAGATTTATGCAAACTGCATGTCTCAGCTGCTAGCTCGGCTCTCAGGAGCTTTCCAGCTTTCCGCGTTAATTAAATAAGTGCGCACCGTCTTTCGCGTGTGCGATCACCTTCCGTTGTAACTTGACTTTCCAATGGCGGCGTTAAGTAAGCGTTTTATACTTAATGCGCTCGATTTGTCACTCGAACAGGACCATTTTGTGGTCATTTCGCCTTGTATTGTAATCTAAGTTACCGGGCTAGGTCCGTTTCATTTGGTAAAATTTCAACACGGCCTGCACCCCATTTTCTGTAACTCACATTGCAATAATGTTTTGCATTGCGTGTCTAAAGAACAATAGATCCATTTGTTAAATATTTTCGCTGTGTTTTCTTTATGTTACATGCTGTGTTTCAGTTTAAGGAATTGTAGTGTTGTCTCCCGATTGGCGACTTGTGTATGATTTGTATAAAGCAGATCCTGGACAAAATCTATGAGCGTCAAGGTATGTTTGAACGCTCCAGTTGCCGTCTCCAGGGAGTCCCAAAGCTACACACGCACCAGCCCCGTTTGGCCAGTCGGGTTTCTGTCAGACGTGGGCCTTACCCCGAAGCCCGTGGCGCCCTCTTATTTATCGACACCCTTGTCCCTACGGCAAGGCGTCCCGTTTGTAGAACCACGCCCATCTCCCTGAGCGTATTCAGCCGTGGCTATTAGTCTGTTCTCGAGCATTTTAGGGCAAGTGGTGACATTTCCCGGACGTTCTAAGTCTTGTGGCACTCTCGTACCCCGAGGTGTACACCGTAACAGCTCCTAATACTCGACATCTATTAGAAACTATTCTCCGAAAACTTGAGCATTTGGCGAACACACAGGATCAACATACACTCATGCTTAATAGCATACTGCCTATCAGTCAATCAACAAGTGCTCAATCATTAAATAGACCCACATATGTTCCAAATCTGGCAGTTGTTACCAGAACTAAGCAGTAATTAATTACTTTGTAATGAAATTACTAATTAAATTCCTTTTTTGTTGATTTGCCTTGGAATTGGATTACTTTTCAAAATACGGTAACTGTCATTGGTAATTACCTTTTTTGTTGAAAAGTAATTGTCAATTACTTTCTGAAAGTAATTAATTACTACATTCAATTACTCAATTGCTTGCGGTAATTGAAATTACTCGTGGTGATTGAATTACTTTCTGGTAATTCAATTGCTAAATTACTGGACTCGATAAGGTATTAAATGACTAAAATGTTAAAAGTAAGATACGGCCTTATTGAGTGGCATGTTAAGGAAATGGCCATAAGGTAGAACTGGAATAATATAAGTATAATTTATGAATTCCTATAACTAGTCGGATAACAGCTAGTTTTGTGCAGGTGCAAAGAGATATTTGGTGCAGGCGCGTATGTTTGTAGATCAGGTGTCTTGTGTAATGTAGGCTGTGCAGGATATAGCATTGTATCTTACTAATAATTAGAAGGTAAGAAGCAAAAAATATATCTGGGGTAAATGTCGAGTTAATTTTTCCCATAACAATAGACTACAAATAGCTTCATTATACACTATTGGTTCATAATAACTATTTATTTCATGTTGGAATCATAATCTTGTTAATTGGCGCTCGATAGCGGGCGTAAAAAAGCTTTTTTCTACAGCCGTGTCGAAAGTAGGTAATTTAAACATGTTAGTTTGTAAAGTGTCACTTTTTAAAAGTAGTTCATAAAAAGTTCTTTACAAACCCTAGTGCATAAGAAGTGAAATGTATTTTTGGTTGCCTATTAACGTCTAGAATAAGGTTATGTAACTAGGCAACCCAAAATAAATTTAACTTTTTATGCATTAGGGTTTGTAAAGAACTTTTTATGCACTGCTTTTAAAAAGTGGCACCTTACAAACTAACGAACGTTTAAGGTATCTACTTTAGACACGGTTGTAGAACGATCACGATCAGTGGCGCCAACTTAAAACTAATTTCACTCAACCAACCAGTTCTGTACCAAAATAAATAAAGCAATTGATAAAAAATTTGAAATGTTCGGTTGTAAAAAAGGTTTAGTATGCAACACATGTGTAAAAGGTCTTGTTTTAATCTCGTGCAACAATCTCCGCACTCTATTAAAAAGAGCTACTTTACACACTAGTTGCATAAATAACTATTATGCCCTAGAATCTATAAAGTTGCTAAGCAGTATAACAAGCACCAACAATGTAGTATAGCAACAATCTGCATAGTAACCATAGCACACCAAAAATTCACAGCTCCGGCACAACGATGACGCAGTAGTCTTTAGCCAAAAAAACCGAAACCTTGAATTTTGTCCATTTTGAGAACTAAAATGAAATAAAACGTTGTCTGTACCACGTGCCCCATCATGATTATAGCTCTCGGAAAATTCCCACCTGCTATAATCTATTGATTACGCTCTTAATACATAAATAATTATTATTCATTTCAATTTGCTTGTTTAAAACTAACACATGGGTATCTAAATACTTCTAAATACAATTGCCAGCTAATTGATACTTGAATTACTATTTTATTTCAACAATTGAAAATTTGATAATTCAATTACTTCATTGGCCAGTAATTGGTAATTGGTAATTGGTAATTAATTACTTTTTCAAAGTAATTTGCCCAGCTCTGCATCCAACGATGAACGGAATAAATTGATGGTGTTTTTGAATCCCCGAAGTATGGAACCTAGCATTTTGTTTTGGAGTACAAGCATGGGATTGTTTGTTTGTTTGTTAATAGACAAGGTCTAGGCATACAGAGTACCAGGTACCTTAGACACCGACTGCTGTGGTCATATGTTTGAAGTCCTACTTAGAATTTTGCGACTAAGGAGTTCCAACCCTAGCAAGAAATCTTTTACATGTTACACATCGTAGAAACATGGGACCCACGGCTTTACATCACTTCCGAATGATGGCATTCTGTAGAGGTATTTATCTAATTTTTGTAATTTTTAAAAACCTCGCCGGGACTGGTTATCGAACTCGCGACCTTAGATCAGTAGTCAGGATGCTTAACCACTGAGCTACAGACACCAGCCGAGCATGGGATATGTGCATCATCTTATTTTTTAAGTCTTTCTTCCGGTTATCCATTTCAATCAGCTGCTTCGAACTGTTTCTTCGAATTTCGAGTCGCCTGGTTTTATGGGCGTGTTGCAGTCGACAAAAATAATGCAGATGTTAATGCATAGGCACTTGATATATCAGAAACTAAAAATCAGCAGCTCATTTCCACTGACGTTTCACCAATAACTTAACCTCAGATAAATTTAACTACTACTATTAAAATACGTTGGCTTGAAAATGACAAGTCTGCCTTGTACACTATTAGTAGCACTTTTGCTGATTACAGCAGTCGTAATACCAATTGTTGTGTTTCGTGTAACCCTATTGTATGAGGAAGTGCCCAAGTTTAAACCGTGGGAGCTTTATGTGAGCTGTAGAAAATAACAAGTTAAAATTCCATCCTTTGCAGACGACCGTACAATGACACCAGCTACCTATCGACATTTTATCAAGTGAAATACTGGAACCTTGATTACGTAAAATGCAGGTAAGAAAGTAGTCATGACACCTAACATCAATGTTTGTAGTTTTATAGTTACTTAAAAGATTTGGTAAAGTCGTACACATTCTTTTGCGAACTCCGTACGATTGGCTATACGAGTAAGAAAGGTGAACTTCCTCAGAATCCAATTTATGTTCTGAAACTCAGCTCGGGGTATGCTAAGCCCATCATCTTGATTATTGGAGGTTTGAGCGTAGGATAAATTGCGATACCAGAAATAAAGATTTTTGTTAAAGGGGTTCACGCTAACGACTGGATCAGTGCTACATCTGTTTTATACATAGCAAATCAATTGATATCCAACTGCAGCACAGAAGGCCAACTGATAACGATGTACGACTGGTACTTAATACCCATATTAAATCCTGATGGTTACAACTATTCGCATAGCGTGGTAGGAAAGTCGTCTAAATAGGTATAACATCGTACTCATGGTATATTTTGAATTGACGTAGCCTGCTGCAAAGACATGGGTCAAGAACATAGCTCAGTATAGCATGGATCATGTGGGAGTAAATATAAACTATAATTTTGAAATGTACTGGCAGAAAGGTTACAACTTCAACGAAAATACATATCCTGGGGTGAAAGCGTTTTCCGAAGCAGAGTCTCGAGCCTTAAGGAACTTCGTCCTCGATATTCACAAGTACATCGAAATTGTGTTCATCTTTATATCTCCTATCAAAAAAACAATAAAGGTAAGACTAATTAAAATCTGTGAGAAGTGTCAAATGTTAAATCGCTATATGGAATAGCACCTTTAAATTTCATACTGTTTGATTTCTTGTGATTCGGGGAAGTAGGATAGAAATAGAGGCTTGGCAACTCGACTTAGCGTACATTAAGTACGCACATCTCCTGATGCCCTGGAAAAGGCTTTTCATTGTGGAGTCTTCGTATTATATCACCGGCCAATGATCACCTTGATGGCGTTAACACAATAATAAGAATTTTCTTTCGATACCTACTAAATTGACTATAACGAGCGAACACCTGCTCTTCCAGTTTACGACCTGTCCCTTCCAGTTGCTAGTTCGGCAACCGTCGAGGCTTGTTGTAGGTCGTAACTGCGAGTTTACCTGTGCAAGTGCAAGTGCAAAAAAGAAAAATAATTTGGCACAGTTAAGTTCAAATGGCTTTTAAAACTGACAAAAATAGCTACTATCTCAATGTATGGCCAGAAGAAAAGCTATACAACTCAAGTAAATCTTTTTTACTGAAATTAAAACCATAACTTGGCAGTTCAGTACCAAAGACTGGGTTAAAACCATGGATTTAATATCCTAAGATAGAACATAGAGCTTAATATGTTGCATGTTCTCTTCCTTATTCGCAATTAATCCCGTGTAGTATGTCGTAACAAAACAATACCAATTTCCCTATCTTAAATTCACATATTCTCGTTTATCTTTAACATTCTATATGATCTTGTTCATAACAATAATAAATAGTAATGGATTTAAGGAATCTCCTTGTCGAATTCCTTTTGCTGTTTGAAGTTTGTCAGTTAGATTACTAATATTTTTCATTTGTCGATAGATGTTTGAGTATAAGATGTAAGCAAAATTTTGTAAATTTAAATGCCGCATTAGATTTCGCTTTAAAAAAAGTAGGAATTAGTAATTTTTGTATTAAGTGCGCGAAATGAGTGATTTTTTTATGGCGCGTGAGAATGTCAATTTTCGCCGAGACCGTTAGGTCGAGGCAGAAAAGTCATTCAAACGCGCCATAAAAACGCGAATTTTGCCACGAAATACAAACAACGTTTTTTCTACAGCAGTCAAAAAAAGAATAAAAGAATAATTTCTAGAGATAAAATACGAACATTAATTTGCTAACATAATATGTAGTCACCTAATGTGTTGTAACTAAGGAGATGGTGTAATTATCCGTTTTTTCACTGCTAGCCGTGAAAAAATATTATTTATTCGCAACAATATATATAATGTTAACATTACTGACCTTATTTGAGTGGGGGAAATCGTACACATCCGCCCGCACTCACTTCCCGCACTTGAGCGGAAAGTACATTCCCGACCGCTGAGTAGGTAGGGACACTGGGAATCTCGTTGGTCCATTCATGCGCGTCACAACCTGTCGTATCATAATATAATAATTTTTCCAATTATTGTTCAGAATAAAGTGGTTGCGAATAAAATAGTATACATACCAAGGTGAAAAGTTTCATTCCTGTCTCGAGATAAAGTTCACCTGGACGCTACGCGTCTCGGTTAACTACTTAATCTCTCGACAGGAATGAAACACTTTCCACCTCGGTATGTAATATACTATTTATTTACTAGCAACATGATATTGTACATTTTCGTCATAGAAACAAAATATGAAAAGCTACTCATAACTCCCAAGGGACTTGTCAAATCATTTCTCCCTCAAGCTCATGGTAACTATGCAATTACAAACAACGTCTTAGCAACCATGCAATGAGGCAATCCTTCATTTTACTTACATATTCTAATTTTAAATGTCATGGCAACGAGCAACATGGCGCGCGTGTGAGGGAGTGTAGTCGATCGCTCGCTGTATTATTCTGTATTATAGCCAAACTACTTTCAACAAAATAGTATAGAGTGACAAATCGAGTTATTTACGAGTTTGTAATTGTGACTGTGACTGTGTTGGTCACCATCTGCCAAAAAATAAAGAGATTGGAGCATCATCAGTGAATAAAAACCATTATGAACCTTAAGTACGACACGCGCTCCACGAGCAAGAAAAATGAAGGCGGAGATACTCCCAAAACAAGTTCCCAGGAAGTAGACAAATTAGATCTCCTACTACAGCAGTCCGCTACTACTCAAAACATGATAGCTGAAATTAATGGCAAAATAGACAGTATGTCTAAGCAACTTAATGAACTTGGCCAGCAATCAAAGAAACATGACGAAAAAATACAACTACATGAAGATAAGATAGACCGCTTAGAGCAGTATTCAAGGCGCAACAATATCCGCATCTTTGGAATCGCAGAAAAATCTCCAGAAAATACCGATACTTTAGTTATTGAGCTCATTCAAAACAATTTAAATATAAATATTCAACTGGAGGATTTAGAAAGAACGCATCGTGTTGGGATGGGCGAATCTTTTTGATAGATAACGGAAAAACGGTACTTTATCAAAACGCCTCCAACAAATAAGTGAGTGATTAGTTAAATTTTCCTATTTTACAAACTTTAATTATTTTATGGCTTTACTTTACTACTATAAAAATATATTTATGTTTCTTTCATATAGTACTCATTATAAAATCAATGACAGTGCATTTGTATTTATATTTTTTTTCTCCCTGATTATTATTATCAGCGCTATCATATATATTTTGTTCTTGAACCTGGCACTACCTACTTAGCACCCAGAGATTAGTTCTTATTTCTACAAATGAAAATTATTTCACAACTATTGCTAAAAGAATTAATCTTTCGTTCATGCTCATTACAATAGCAAATGGTTGTGCAAAAAAATCCTCTGCTTATTGTAGTTATTCTATTTATTTTTCTTTATTTATTAAAAGTTTTGTAACACTGGTACTTAGTATATACATTGCAGTGGGCAATCGGCGCACACTTTGAATTATCTGCGCTCGTCGAATTGCTACATGGTTTGCCTTAAAATTGCACATATAAATGCAAGATCATTGTTAAATGGATATGCCGAGTTTTTGAATTATTTTAGAAACAAAAATCTAGATTTAATAGCCATTTCAGAAACCTGGTTAAACGCAAATATACCTGACCATACAATATTACTACACAATTATCAAATTTTGCGAAGAGGCAGAAATGGAAGGGGGGAGGTGTCGCTTTTTATTATAAAAACACATGGAGAGTAGCTAAAATTAACATAGATATAAATACAAAAACGTTCGAATTTTTAACAATTACAATGCAAATTAATAAAACCCCGCTTTTAGTAACGGTTATATATAGACCCTCTTCGAAGTACGACTACGCCGCTTTTTTCAAGGAATTTGAAATATTTTATTCAATGCTGATTACTATTTCAGACAATATTATATGCATTGGAGATCTGAATTTTGATCTGCTAAATACTAGTAGGCCGTGTGTTCTGCAGTACTTGGATTTGTTGGAATCTTTCAATATTAAACAGATTGTTAAGGAACCCACTAGAATTGCAGACTCATCTATCACTCTGCTGGACCACATATTGACTCCTAAACCTGAATTAGTCAAAACTGCTACTGTTGATCTTAATCACAATATATCTGACCACGGAATTTTACTTTCTGAGCTTAATCTAACGACACCAATCCACCGGCCGGAGATTATAAAATACAGATCACACATTACTAATCATGAAAATTTTCTCACTCATCTTCAAAGCATTGATTGGCAAATTTTTTATAGATATCATAACTTAAATGACAAAATATCATTTTTTAATAGTCAAATATTAGCAATATATAATATTTATGCTCCAATAAAAATCGTTCGTGTCTCGAAAAACCCTGCACCATGGCTTACAGAAAATTTTAAATTACTGATAATATTTTGACTTTTTTAGATAAGGATGAATTGACTGTGTTATTGCTTTTAGATTTCTCTAAAGTTTTTGATACTATCGATCACCGAATATTGCTATCAGTTTTGCATTTCATAAGCTTTAGCAGAAATTCTAATAAAGTAGTGTCTAATTATCTAACCGGTCGATCGCAATATGTTTTCATATAATGAACAGCAATCAGAAAGCCAGAAAGTAACATGTGGAGTTCCTCAGGGTTCGATAATAGTTCCCATTTTGTTTTCAATTTATACATCTGTTCTTACAAAAAACATAAAACATTGCAAATACCATTTATACGCAGATGATACACAACTTTATTACTCTTTTCTAGAAGAAGATGTACATACAGCTGCTAACTTTATTAACTCGGATCTTAACAAATTAGTAAATAACGCGAATGAACACTCATTAAAAAAAAATCCGATTAAATCAAAATTATTGTTATTTGGAAAAGCCTCTAATCAAAAACTCCGTGAGGAGATGATGTCCATTTTAAATATAAAAATTAATAACATCAAAATTGAATTTACAGAAACTTCAAGAAATTTAGGTCTAACATTTGATATTAACCTTCGATTTAAAGATCATGTTAAGGGTTGTATACAAAAATCCTTCGCAAATATGAGATATATATATGGTATCAGAAATCTTATTAGCTATAAATCTAAAATACTTGTATGCGATTCACTCGTACTTTCACATTTTAACTTTTGTGATTCGGCATATGGTCCATGCATTTCAAAGGAATGTTCTAGAAAGATTCAGGTGGTGCAGAACGCGTGCTTGCGAATGATTTTTGGTAAAAGAAGAACTGAGCATATTAGTTATAAGCTGAAATTAATACCATGGCTGAATATGGACAGGCGGGGCCTTCTTCACTCCACGTGTCTTTTTCACAAAATTATTTTATTTAAAACACCTCCATATTTGTACAACAAAATCGTATTTAGGACAGATATTCATAATATTAACATCCGTCGAAAAGATTTGATTTCTAAACCATGCCATAAACTAGTTATGTTTTAAAGGTCTTTTACTTATAACATTTCAAAACCCATATGAATATAAACGGTACTCTTCTTTTCAATTTAAAAAATCAGTATATCAAAACTTGTTATTGAACGATATCCATATATTTGCAAACATTTGAAAACTCGGCATTGACAGTAGTCGAATAGCTGTTTAAATTAATAACTTACAATTTTAATGGCAACTTAACTATTACATAATTATTATTATGTAATGGTTATTATATAATTATTATGTATAATAGTGTTGGGTTAAGTGTAAGAGCAGCGGGTGGCTCAAGGGACACTTGCTGAACTTCGCCCTTTGAATGCATAGTTATCCTTTCTTTTCAATATATAAAGTAATTTATAATCTGTGTATTCAATAAAGACAAATTTATTTATTTATTATTTATTTATTATGACATTTTGAAATTTCATACTATTCTTACTAATATGCTAGTAAATAAAATACTGTATGCACCACGGGGGATATTCATGTTCTTTACCTTCGGTTGACTTACAGACCTCGGGCCAGAGGCCCTCGGTCCGTAACACATGTCAACCTCAGGGAAAAAACATATTCATATCTCCCTTAATGCATAATAGATATTTAAAATTAGAATATGTAAGTCACATCAAGGATTGCCTCATTGTATGGTTGCTAAGACGTTAATTGTAGTTGCAGTGTTACCATGAGTTTGAGGGAGAAATAATTTGACAAGTCCCTTGGGAGTTATAAGTAGCTTTGCATATTTTGTTTCTATGACGAAAATGTACAATATCATGTTGCTAGTAGATAAATATCTATTTCACGTGTTAAAAAAAGTTAAACTTCGCGTATCTATAGCGATGCATAAATGTCACGTTTTTTTTACGGCTGTAGAAAAACATATTTTCATTCCGTTCAGCAGTTGCGCATTTATTAACGCTTACAGAGGCAGATCTCCTATCTTGCACTGGCCCTCAAGCAAGGAGGTTGCTCGTGGAATGAGAGTTTCAGGCTTGTCTCATACCCGCTGGCGTGGGATGTGGTAGTTAGTTCTGAAGTTGACCCAGGGCTATTAAGCAATGTTTGCGTGTAATTCGCGAATTGTTCTTGAAGATAGCAATTTGTTAGAGCTTTACCGTGTCTCGAACGCAAATTACGAAAATTTTTGGATCTACCAGCTGTTACCATTACCGTTTCGTCTGAAATTATCGTAAAAAGTGCATGTCAACCTCCCACTCAGATTTAATAAATTATTAATGCCCTGCATTAGAATAATCTCATATAATTTGCACATTTCGATGCATCATCGAAAAGATGTTTTGTGAGCGCACATTTTGCCTCTAGCTTGGCGGTCCTGTCCATCCACCCTGTTCGGCCAACATTCTGTCTGACGCTAGGACTACATGGCTACTTGTTATTTTAAGCCTTATAGCCACCACTTACGTATTGAATTACACCCAGTTAAGTTGTTTATTGTTATTATTGTAATGTATGGCTTGTTTATCATTAGTTTTGTAATGTTCTACATATACCTAGCATGCAACATGGCGCATGTAATTTGTCGCCCAGTTTTGAATGAGTATTACCAGGTAGGTATGGTTTTATGGAGACAGTAGCGTGTTTTATAGATAAAGCATTCCATCAATACGTACTAAGGCAGGTTCCAAGTTCAAAGGCGAGCGCAGTACCTGTCACCTGGCAGAAAAGCTTCTTAGAGTTAATGTGATCGATTCGATGTTAACTAACATCATCTACTTTTCTACCGAACTTTCTACTTGAACACCTACATTTTCAATGTAAAATCCCACCCATGTCCCACTGAAGCGAGTCGTTTGTATCTCTTATTATGTTAAATGTTGTAAATGAGCTTTCAAGTGTAACAAACATCGTTAATTAATGCAAGTAAATCATTGGGAAGGTACATTCTGTTTCCGAAGAGTTTCAGACCGAATGTTAATTTCATGCTGTTCATAAATTACGCAAATACTGGCATATTGTACTCACTTTTCTCGGTACTAGTGCTGAAGTGGGATTATTTAAAACATTTTATTTGCAATAATTTCAGTTGCAACCTATTCTAACATATTCAGCATGTTTTTGCTTCTATAGCTCTTAAGATCTTGTTTTTCACTTTTTTTAGTATTTACTATGTAATTGCAATTTTCCACGCGTTAAGGATTATGAATTGAATGAAGACCAATTTTAATAATTTTATTTAATACTATCTACTCCATCTACTTATCGATTTCTTAAGGTTCTTATTATAGTTATAATTAGCTTCTGTTGGCTTACTTTTACTACATATTACGCGAATTATGTCCTGCTGATTTGGAATGGGTTTAGGATCTGCCGTGTAAAGGTCGGAAAAGTTTTCTTTATTCTAGTTTCGAACCATTTCCCATACTTGTTTTTGTAATCCCTCGATGTTACGTTGTAATCCACTATTGTGTTCTTCTTAGAGATGTGTCTATATTCTTCTGGCAGTCGCATTTATTCTGTTACGCAACTGTTTATAGTTCTCTATACCGCTGTTAATTTCATTTGTACACAATAAAAGTAAGCTGTTTTTCTGTTCATCCCTTTTTTTATTATTAGATAACACCGGATCGGCACACTGGGGCCATACATAGTAGGTTTTAAATTAAATATTCGTTACTACATACATAAAAGTAAATTAATAGGGCATACATAATTGATTATTGTTATAGTGTTAATAAATAATTGGCCTAAATTTGGGCTAAGTTGTTCACTATTAGTCACTGTCACTTAAAAGCACATCATGTGGAAGCCCTGGTTTTAATTGAAGGTTAACGGATCGCTGTCCAAGCATGTAGTGGTTGGTGGCTGCTCGTTACGAATAAACCACGGTGCATTCGTTGCCAGTCTAAGGACTTTGTTTTGCAAAACTTATAATTTATGTAAGTGAGTTTTCGACGTGGTGCCCAACACTGTGCATCCATACATGAGGGCTGAGCGCAAGACTGACGTGTATATTAGTTTAGCACATTCTATTTATAATGGTGAATTTCTATTCAGAATTGGGTAGAGGAGTCGCATTTTGTTGTGGCAGTCATTTATCTTGTTGTTTATATGAATTCCCCATGTCAGTCTTTGATCCAAATATACTCCTAGATATTTCATGGCACTGTCTTTAGCGTTCCTGGTATTGGGTTTCCACCAATTGAGATGGGGCGTGGATTATTATACCTTTTGAGTGTAAAAACTTTGGTCATTCTTTTCGTTGGGTTTAAAGCGATGTGTATAATTATGTATCTTAATATCTTCCTCCTTTCTAAAGCCTGTTTTTAGTTTAAACCAATTGTAAGCTATTCGAATTATCGATCTTACTGCTTTTTCTGTGTGATTTTAATCTGATTTGCGACACATTTCTTATATTTAATCAAAGGCTTCCAAGTTTCTGAATTCTGGATTAAATATGAGGGTGAGTTATCTTACACGCACTTAGACCGCATTAAGTGGGCCCATTGTGCTACCTTCCAGCAGCTCTCCCAGTTGGCTATCACTCAAGACATCCAATCCTTCTAATGTACTTAAGGACGGCCGCAGCTGGAGTGTTGCTGATTCTAACCATATCGGGCCAGAAGTCTCCCGTTATGGATCCTCTGATTCTTGCGAGAGCTGGACAGAACGTGCTCTGCTGTCTTGTCACCCTCGGGCTGTCCTGTGCATATGTTGGTTTAGAGTGCAGTGTCCAGATAGGATACCCACGACTAGTCGAAGGTTCCTCCGGGACAGTTGCAAGCAATATTTGGCTGTCTTTGGTGAGGGCGCTGTAATATCAGCTCTTGCTTGACGACAATTTTGCATGTTAACCCATCTTCGTACGAAGCTATTTAGGGTTTTTTTTGATGTACCATAGAGCTTAATGTTGTCAGGATATAGGGATTACGGGTTCTGGCCCCCAGAGAAGTTGTTCGGAAGCCAGTCTCGCAGTCTCATCGGCCTCCCCAATGCCGTAGTTGCCGTTTTCACCCATACAAGGGAAACAACATTATTTTGTGAGAAATCCTCGAGAGCTTCACGGCACTGCAGTACTACACCTGAGGTAATTTTGTAACTGCCCAGTACTAGTAAAGCGGCTCTACTGTCACTGAAGATACCAATACATTGATTCTCGATTTTCCTTTCAAGAATTGCTTTTGCAACATTCATTATTCCAATTACCTCCGCTTGGAAGACAGTGGCCATTTTGCTTAGTGGTATGCTTTGGCGGAGGTTCAGATCGTCAGAGAAAACTCCGGCACTCGTTCCATGTTTCGTTTTAGATCCGTCAGTAAAGATGGATGTGTCTGTATGCTGGGTCAACCCGGCATTTCCATAGACGTGAAATGGTCTATTGAAGGCAGCTTGGAGAAAGAGGTAGTCTACCATAGCGTCCAGAAGAGGGATCTTGTCGACAGCATCATTCAGAATGCAGGTATGCCTGTCTCCCTTGCCTGCTGTGTGCCGCAACCCCTTGTAGCGCAGCCTAAAGGCGGTCCTGACGGCTACTTCCTCCACAAAAAGATCAAGTGGTGGAAGGCATAGGACCACCTCTAAAGCGGCCGTGGGGATTGAGCGTATAGCACCTGTAGAACTAAGACAGTCAAGACGTTGCACATGTCCTAGTTTACTTGTTGCTGTAGCTTATCTGACCCAGGGCCACCAGAAAAGTGCTCCATAACATAGCATGCGCCTAATCACGGCAGTATATAGCTACAAGATTATTCGGGGGAGAGTCTCCAGGATTTATCTAAAGCGCAGCGACACTGCCAGAATGCTATGCATGCTTTTTTAGTTTTAACTTTTAAATGTTTCTCCCAATTCAGCTGTCTGTCAAAAACAACTCCCAAGTATTTGACATTGTTTGAAAAGCTGACAGAAGTGTTAAATAGGAGAGGTCTACGTAAAGGTCTCACCTTCCATTTCTGTCTTTGAAGGATTGACAGAGAGTGACTGTTTATTACACCATGTGTCTGTTATTCGAAGAACCGTCTGCATCAAGTTACAGAGCGTGCCGTTGAACTTGCCAGTAATGAGGATGATGATGTCACCCGCACATCCAGTAGTATAGAATCCAGCATCATTGAGTGTGCTTAGAGGCTGTTCAACTTGCCAATCACTGTATTCCACAATAGTGGAGACAGAACTCCCCCCCCCTTTATGGGCATCCCCTCTAATAGAGTTGTCTTCTATATTAAATTGTACTGCTCTCACATTAAGCATGTGTTTTATCAATTCACAGAGAGTGGCTGCCACACCATGCTTGCGTAAACCAGAGTTAATGCTTTCAAAGGAAGCGTTGTCAAAGGCTCCCTCAATATCAATGAAAACTGCAAGAGTGGACATTTTATTATCTAGCCATCTCTCAATCCGGTTCACTACAGCATGTAGCGCCGATTCAGTAGATCTCCCTAACAGACGGTGTTGGTTCAGGTGGAATGGGTGTAAAACCAGCACCCTTTCCCGTATTTTTCTGTCACAAAGTCTCTCAAGCGTCTTTCGTAAGAAAGATGTAAGACTAATAGGATGATATGATTTGGTGTGGGTATAATCCGTACTCCCTGGTTTGGGTATAAAAACTACCTTCACTTCTCTCTAGCTCTCTGGTATATATCGAAAAGCGATACATGCCCGGTAGATGCGCACCAGGTGAATAAGCATCAGGTCCAGTCCCCATTGTAGTAGGGCTGGAAAGATATCGTCCATTCCTGGAGACTTGAAGTGCAGAAAGGGGTTTATAGCCTAGGTTACCTTGTCACTTCGTACGACCTGGTTTGCCACATTCCAATCCTCCTCTGGGGGAGGTGGGAAGTTGGCTCTTGGCCATAAATTATCAAGGGTGACAATGCAACCTGGAAAATGTGTTTGGATTAGCAATTCCGCTGTCTCTTCGAGTTTGGTTGTAAAAAAACCATCCCCTCGCCTGAGACAGCCTGACTGTTGGTTTGGATTCTTAGAAAAAAATCTTGTTCAGCCGAGCCGCGGAGACAGTGGTCGAGCTTCGAACACCACCAGAAGGTTGTGCGACTCGCTTTGGATGTCTTCAAGGGGCATGACGATTCGTAAGATTGTAGGATCGAGTTCTGCAGGATATTCATACTGATTTGTAAGTCCTCTACCTGATCAATATTTTCTAGGAAAACGAAACCACCAGGTGAGCTTCCAGATCTGTCTTGTAAGATAGTTTGTCAGTCCGCCTAGGGTTTCGATATTGTTCTGGTTGAGCTATAGTTTCAGATAATTTGAAACACAGCCATCTGTGGTCTGATATAGACACAACAGGTGATACCTGCTAGCCCACACACTGGAAATATCTGAGGAAGCCAGAGTGACGTCAATCACGGTCTGGCTACGCGTTGTGACAAAAGTTGGTTCACATCCACGGTTCAGTATTTCTAAGTTTGTACTTATTAAGTACTCAAATAAAAACCAACCTCGGGTTACAGTGACTCAGTGTTGGGTAAGTTACTCTAAAAAAGTAACTAAGTAAGTTAATCAGTTACTCGGCAAAAAAGTAACTGAGTAAGTTACTAAGTTACAGAATTATAAAAGTAACTTGATTAAGTTACTAAGTTACCATAAAGTAACTCGTTATTTTTTAAGTTACCTTTTTTTATGAGAGGCTACTAATCTACATGCAATTACTATCAACTTAATATCAACAGAAACACATATTTATAAACAACTGTTTATTAGAAAATATTCTATAGGGTATAATCTTTGTTACTAGTAAATTAGATTCCTAGTTCAACATTTCTATCTGATTGCATTAATAATAACTGCATTTCAAAATTTTTATCAGTTAATTTTGTACGTTTGAAGTGGAGAACGTCTTTTGCAGTGCTGAACAATCGTTCTACTGGAGCACTGCAAGGGAGGGCAGTATTATCTTTAATAAATATTTCCCTCATCGTTGGAAATTTATCTAAAGTTGTTAAATTAGATGAATCGCTAGCGAATTAATAGTAGATTGTTCTAAAAGTTAAGAAAAGTGAGAGTTTTCCAGCGAATGTAAAAGTTTTACGTGAGCATGAAAGAATCACTTTTCCAATGTGTCATTTTTTCGTGTAGTTGATAAAAATTTCTTTTTAAATCATTTTGGTCAAAGTATGGATGCAATGTTTACTGTACTGTAAAATATAAATAACCATTATAAATTATAGACGTAACTTGAAAATGAATGACTCTGTTATTAATTCATGTAGTTTAAATTTAAACTGCAGTATCCTATAGCAGCTACATCGCGTATTAGGTTACTTATTTCAATTTTTTGTTAAAATATTGTTTCGTTAATATTGCAATATAGAGACGGTGAATGTATTTTCGTCTGAATTAGACACCCCCAACCTGCGCACAGGCGTTATTCATCCTTTAACAACTAGAAGCTCTCTGAGCAGGTATGTGGATTACTGGGAAGTACATTCCTAAAGATTACTGGAAAAAGCTGTCACCACCCAAATAGGATCCGTCAAATATTATTTATTATCGACTAAGTACAAGAAGGTATTTATGTGGTCGTTATTAGCATTTGCATACTAAAGCATTCGAAATTTCCAGAAATTCTTCAGCTTCAGGTATAATTTCTTAAATACTACGCATTGAAAACCGAACATTTTAAAATATTTTACATTTGTAGCATGAAAATTTAACTTGTCATATTCAGTTACTTAAGTTACTAAATAATTATAACGTGTTATAGTTACAATTACTGAAAACACGAAAGTAATTAAGTTACTATTAAGTTACTGAAAAGTAACTAGTTACCAGTAACGAGTTACTTTTACTTAGTTACTACCCAACACTGCTGAGTGACTATACGTATACAAGACAGTGTGGCCATATGATTGCTGGCCGCCATTTTCAGGCTAATTTGAGCCTAGAGGTATACAGTTTCTTTAGAAATAACCGAACGTTTTTGAATGGTCATTATTTTGACAATATTACAAATGATTATTACACACAACTGTCACATGATTGATACCATCCAATGAGAACCATGCATTTTTTGAAAATCGACCAATCCCGAACTAATTACCTGATAAGCTCCCTAGGGATGATTATTAAGCGATAAGCGCCCTAGAGCTGATTATTGACCCCGTAGATAGTGTCATAATTAGAAATAGACATGTAAGAAAGAAGCAATTAAGAGTTTTTTGGCATTATTAGATCAACTTTAAATCATAATTCGTATACAGGTTTTGTGTAATAATTTTCAAAATATAAACGCGGGCGACACACTTACATATAATTTTGCACGTGCCAAGAGTCATCGTGCTGGTTGCGCTTAGAAAACTGCCCTCAGGCAAGTTTTCATTGCAACCAGCACTAGCACTCGACCTTTGACGTGTGCAAAATTATCGGTAAGTATGTCTCGCCCTTGTTATATTAGCCTACTATTGGTAAGTGGGCAACACATTATGGATTACTTCTAACAGAACAGAGAAATCAATTTATGGAAATGAATAATCCCCCTAGAGCAAACCATACAATTAGTCACAATATTGTGCTTACAACCGAAGAAGTTGGACAAACAGCAAGAGCAATGAAGAACAGGAGAGCTCCGGGCCCAGAGAACATAGCGGCGGAATTAATCAAATATGAAGGCAATGCGTTAATTGGAAGGATAACCCGCCTCATGAATAAATGCTGCGAAATGAATCAGATACCAACTGAATGGAAAAAATCATGCATAATTTCAATCTACAAGAAAAGCTAAGAGAACTGATTTAAACAGTTACAGAGGACTGAGCATAAATGGCACATTTAGTAGGTTGTATGGCAAAATTATCAACAATAGATTAAAATTGGCGACATTTGACAAGATAAGTGAAGAACAAAGTGGATTCATCACCGGAAGATCATGTGTGGATAACCTTTTTACTGTTCAACAACTTATGGAAAAAAAACAGCTAATGGTGAAGAAACACACTTGGCATTCGTAGACGTAGAAAAGGCATACGATTCAGTGCATAAATCTAAATTATGGCAAGTTCTTGAGGATATCAAAATAGTAGAACGGTATATATACTTAGATGCGATCATTACAAAAGATGGCCTAGCACCAACCGAGATTAAACACCGAATTGAACAAAGCAGTAAAGTGTTGGGATGTCTAAATTCAATTTGGTGGAACAAGCACATAAAAAGGAAGGTAAAGAAACATATTGCAATGACATTAGTAGAATCTGTTCTAATGTACGGTTGTGAGGTTTGGTCAGTAAATGCAGAATATAAAATAAGAATTAATAGTGTTTAAATGGACTATTTCAGACGCAGCGCAAGGATATCCAGAAGAGATAGGATAAATAACGAGCAAGTTAGAAGGATCATGGAAGCTGAGGATACAGTATGGTTTGGACATCTTCTGCGAATGGACAATAATAGATGGCCTCAGATATTATTCCGATGGATTCTTCCAGGCAAACGAAAAGGAGGGAGACCAAGGAGGTCTTGGAATGAGGGCATTAGAAAAGCCATGGAGGATCGAGGTCTGGTAAAACAAGATGCCCAGAATAGAGGAAGATGGCGTTTAGTAACGGGGAGGCAGCAACCAGCTGTATAAACCCATTTTAGATATATTATTTTGGCGCTAGTTATTTTAACTATTTGATGTTGGCTACACGTGCAGTGTTATGTTTTGACGTTGACATTTATCATTGGCGTTCGTTCGTTGTGCTTTAAGGTGTTGCACGAAGTTTACAGACGGTTTCAGTTATAGTTCTGTGACCCAACATCCCACCTCCCTCAGAGGGAGGAGTGGAGTGTGGCAAACCAGGTCGTACACGAGTGACAAGGTAACCTCCCCTTCAAGTCGCCAGGAGTGGACGGTATCTTTCCAGCCCTCCTATAATGGGGAATGGACCTGATGCTTTTCACCTGGTGCGCATCTATCGGGCATGTATCGCTTTTCGATATATACCGGAGAGCTGGAGAGAAGTGAAGGTAGTTTTTATACCTAAACCCACGGATTATACACACGCCAAATCATATCATCCCATTAGTCTTACATCTTTCTTACTAAAGAGGCTTGAGAGACTTTGTGACAGAAAAATACGGGAAAGGGTGCTGGTTTTACAATTTACACCCAGTGCACCTGAACCAACACCATCTGAGATCTACTGAATTGGCGCTACATGCTATAGTGAACCGGATTGAAACATCGTTAGTCAATAAAATGTTCACTCTGGGAGTTTTCATTGATATTGAAGGAGCCTTCGATAAGGCTTCCTCTGAAAGCATTAACTCCGCCTTAAACATACATGGTGTGGCACCCAATCTTTGTGAATGGATAAAACACATGCTTACGATGAGATAAGTACAATTTACTATAGGAAACAACTCCATTAGACTACCTGTCTCTACAATACGCCTTCAATCGACAATTTAATGTCTATGAAAATGCCGGGTTTTAGCCAGCATACAAATATATCCATCTTTACTGACGAATCTTAAACAAAGCATGGAATGGGGGTCGGATTTTTCTATAGCGATCTGAACCTCCGCCAAGGCATACCACTAGGCAAAATAGCCACTGTCTTCCAAGCGGAGGTAATTGAAATAATGCATGTTGCAAAAGCAATTTTTGAAAAGAAAATCGAGAATCACTGTATTGATTGTGTGAAGATCTCGAGCATAAATCTCAAAAAATAAAGTCGTTTCCCTTGTATGGGTGAAAGGATATGACGGCAACTACGGCAATGAGGAGGCCGATGACTACGAGGCTGGCTTCCGAACAACTTCTCTGGGGCCAGAACCCGTAATCCCTATATCCGTGACAATATTAAGCTCTATGCTATATCAAAAAACCTTAAACAGCTTCATACGAAGATGGGTTAACATGCAAAGCTGTCGTCAAGCAAAAGCTGCTATTACAGCGCCTTCACCAAAGATAGCCAAATATTGCTTGCAACTGTCCCGAAGGAAATTTCGACTAATCGTGGGTATCCTATCTGGACACTGCACTCTAAACCAACATATGCACAGGATGGGACTGGTTTACAGCCCAAACTGTCGCGGATGCAACGAGGATAACTAGACAGCAGAACATGTTCTGTGCCACTGTCCAGCTCTCGTAAGAGTCAGAGAATCAATGGGACTTCTGGCCCGATATGGTCAGAATCAGCAACATTTTAGTTGCGGTCGTCCTTAAGTACATTCAAAGGATTGAATGGCTTGAGTGATAGCCAACTGGGAGAACTGCTGGAAGGTAGCACAGTGGGGCCACTTAATGCGGCCTAAGTGCGTGTGAGGTAACTCACATTCCAAACTTAATCCAGAATCCAGAAACGCACACACCAACGGAAACCAAATGGAACTAAAGCCTCTTCATTTCGTTATGAACAAAAGAAAACCTTTCAGATCCGGCAATTCTAAATTGTCATAAGTATTTAAATACTGTGCAGTATTCAGTATTTAGGGCAATACATGATAAAATTTCACCCGCTTGCGACGCCAATGAATTATTTGCCAGTGACAATTTACAATTGTTAGATTTAGAAAGATTTTGTTTTTTTCCATAACCAAATGAACAGGCTCTACCAACCTCTTTGGGAACAACTTAGAAGTAACTAAATATTTTGCCTGATAATGGCGGACATGCGCGTCGACCAATAGCGGCGATGACATCCCAATGGCCACACTGTCTTGTATATTGTCACTGTACCTCGGGTGTTAATGGTGGTGAGCATTTGCATCACAGCCAATAATTAGGTTTTTGTTCTTCCTCTCACAGTAGTTCACCAATTCGATCAACTCCGAGCTAGGTGAAGCGTCAATTGAGTCACTGGGGAGGTATACCGATGCGAAAATGACATCTTTCTTCCCTTCGTTTATACTACAGCTCATCTGTATCGCCTGATATCACGCGTACAGTGGTGTGACAAAGCAAAGGCTTGTATAATAAATGCTTGGACAGTAGATGCACGTCCTTGGTTTCTCATGGGTGCTATCTGTAAAAACAGTGCCATTACGGTTAATAACCCACACATCATAGATTTTACAATCCAAGGCTCTTGTATTAATGCTACAGTGTCCTGCTGACTGTAGAGCTGTCTGCGTAGAGTAACAATAACCTCTCGACAGTCTTGCAGGTTAATTTGTATGATGTTTAGTCCAGGTTGGGTGGACATGAGGTTGACAATAAGTTATTCGGTCCCGGTATCCGACCTTGACCCTAGAAGCATACTCATCAGTTCCCTTTCCCCCTCATAAAGAGTATCCATGGGTGTGGGGATCGTGAGGCTACCAAAAACTAGGAGTTTGCCAACTGGCTGTTCCTTTTCCGCTGTATGAAAGAGGGGTCCCCAACACCTATGCCGGGGTTCTGGACTGCCAGTCGACGAGTAACAGTCTCCGTAGGTTCAGGTTTCCTTGGTATCCACAAAGCTGCTTTCGCCAGCCTAGGCAGTAGATCTACCTGGACGACAGTAAGACGGGCACCCTCCCATAAAATGGACAGGTTTGACACTGCTTTTGTTAGCCACTTCAGGGACTAGTCAGCTCCGCAGGTGATTTGAAGAATCTCTTCGGAGTACTGCCAGCCCTTGAAAATGGGTGCAATTTAGCCTTCGACTAGGGCGAACATGTGATTATGTAGAGCCACTAGCAACTGAGCTTTCATCAGGTCCGATTATCGGGTGATCTTACCGAGGGGGGTCCTTAGATCCACGATGGCTATGCGGAGGTGCCTCGTAAGGGCCTCTTTGTCACCACTTGTCCTTTAGGTTACCTTTTGGTCTGGCTTGACCTTCATTTTCGGATTAGAGGTGGAGGGCGTGCTTCTATCCGATCTAATCCTTTTGCTTGTGGAAGGTGTAGGCCTACCGGAACCAGCCGCCTTAGGACTAGCTCAGGGAGCCAGTCCCTTGGTAGTGGTTGAGAAGGACCCACGTTCCTTTCCACTTCTGTCTTTGATTTTGCCTGAACCTGCAGCTTTAGGGTTAGCTTCAGGAGCCAGCCCTTAGTTGGAGGTAGAGGCAGTAGCGCCGAGTGCTCTGCAGCTAGGCTAGCCTTCCCCCTGCGTTTCTGTTTGGAGCCAGAAATCCTCTTCCGCTTTGGAAGAGTCTGTTGCTCCTCTTTTTCTATTTTTTGCTGCTGCTGTTGTTGTGGTTCTGGTTGAGGGGTATCCGAAGACGCGCCCTGTGCGGCTTCTTCAATGTCCTTTTCATCCATGCTAAAATAAAAACTTTTATCTCCCTAGCTCCCCACCTACCACGGAGCTAAACAAGGGGACGCCGAACTTCGATGCCAAGGATTCTAAAGAAGATACAGCTCCCAGAGATGAGTTGCACACGAGCGGGCACCTTTAGAGGAGCTCCAGGGTATCAGAAACCAAAACTCCTAGGGACCTTAGAAACCCACTGCATGCCCCTTTACTACCAAAGAGCTCACCCTTCCCGCGGTTTGACTCGACTGAACAACCGATTGATCGAGGTGGGTTAGTCTCGACCTCCCGTCTAAGTAAAATCAGGGCCAAAGAGATGTGTTACTGCGCTCAAGGAAACCAAACCGTCCCAGAGGATCCCTTCATCTAACCGACATGGGTCAGCTCAAACGGCACAAACACGAGGGTAACCAAGAGGGAAGTGGCAGCTTTCGTTCCATCACACAGGAGTTTAGACTCGCGATGTCCCTACTAGCGAACCAATAACCTTGGTTCGCTCCGGGTTTAAACCATGCCATTGTTGATATAGAAGTACTTCACGTTTTACCCACTTTCGTAAGAGACTTTATCGAAAGTGAAAATCTAAAAAGACACGGTAATGCAACCTCTAAACCGCGCCATAGGTGAAACTGTTACACCAATCGGAAAAAAGGATGCAAAATCGATAATCAAGAGTCATCGCGGTTGAGTGAAGAGGGCGGAATTTACAAACGAGCCCTTTCCACATAGAAGGAAGGAGGTCACACATTGCTGGGGTATTTGTAAATTTCCGAATATGATTCGTTTCGAAATTGATGCTATCGGGTTGAGATATGCAAGTGACTCAGTGCACAAGTGAGTTGATAACGAAAGGTTTCTATATGGGATGATGATGGAAAGGGGCTTGTAGATAGCGGTCAGTGTCAGTGGGCTTGCGATATACAGAATGTGCAATTTTGCATTTGGTTCGCGAAACATGTACAGTAGTGTCCAAATAAATCTGGGACAATGTTTTTTTTCATATGTAGGTTGGGTTAAGAAATGAAGAATATATCCATGGATTTTCTGCTATCAGAAAGGGTTACTGATTACATTTACCTGTCAAAGTGTAATGTAATTCTTTCCGATAGCAGGAAATCCATGGAAATATTCTTCAATTCGTAACTCAACCTACATGTGAAAAAAAACATTGTCCCAGATTTATTTGAACACGAATGTACATTCAAGAAAGGTATAGAACCATTGCTTTCTATCTTCATGGTAAAGACAAACCCGTAGCCGTACCAGAGATTAGCTCATACGTTTATAGATCTGTCCGTGAAATAGGAAATATATGAAAGAAAGTCAGTCTTTTAAAAGAGCAGGTAAAGTCGAAAACATCTGATCGTGCTCTGATACATATTTTTTTAAATCGGCAGTGAAAACGTCGAAATCGTCATTAAAATACGAGAAATCGGCAGTGAAATAATCCATTGTTTTACAACTTTTTGTAGGCGGCGGGGCGATAGGTAAACGTCAACCGACGTCAATTTAACCTATAAAGGTTGGTTAAAATGTTGTACTTTCGCGATTTCTCGATTTTAAAAAACATAATGTACCCCTCGGCACTGAAGTTCCTTTTTATCCCTTATGTGGTTTATTTAAATCCGCAATCTTTATAAAAAACTAAACTTCAGTGTCTTGATATAAAAACTACAATTGTATTATGATTATGATGTCGGAAATCGCAACCTCAGTAAAAATGGAAGTGGAGGTTGAAGTTTAGCACAGGAGATAAAACAATTCAGTTAAGTTAAGGGAATAACTGCAGAAGTTAAAAATAAATAAAGTATTCTGTAATTGAAATGCAGTACCGTATACTATAGCATTTTCTCTATACCTATGCCGACTTTCAATTGTTTATTCTCATACATTCTTTAGGTACGGGAAAACATACAGGACGTTGTTACAGAGTGTTATTAAAACTTTTACTTAGTAAAAAGTGAAATAAGTATTTATTATTGAATTTTACTCGGAACTTAAGAAAATGGCCAGTGAAATCTATGACTTGATGAAATATATTGTTACGATCCTGAGGGCCGAGGGATGGATAGTCGGCAGCCTTGGTGATTAATACGCGAACGTTCCAGAGCTTCTCGAAGCAGCTGCAGAAATATGAGTCACAGCGGTCGAATGCTCGGGAAGCGCCCTTACAGCCAGGTGCAACGGACACTCACGCTTTTAGGGATGCGCTCAAGGGCAACAAACGCGGATGCGTCATGCGGGTCCTAGAAGAGTCTAGCGAACTCGCGGTTAGTCTAGAAAGGAGTTACCTGAAATATAAATACACGCCCGCATGAATAGCGGGCAGTTCGAATTCGGCAGCAAAACGCGTAAGAGCCATGTAGAGCTCCCACATAAATAAAAGCCCGTGTGTACATATAACTAATAGAAATAAATAAATATATAATCGTTAGTGTTTAAGAGTGATATAAATAAATGTGTTAATCCGTATGTAATAAGAAATAAATGTACCGATAGTTCGTTAGTGCCTGTATTAATTTGTAATCTGCTTGATAATTCTCGCATGTGCTTGTAAACAATAATCGTAATAATGCATTGTTGTAAATAAATGTTTGAACCCATGTTTGTCGTATAATTTTAAATAGCCCGAACGTTAAAAACGTAACAATATGTATAGAGATCAAGCTTTATCGATACCAAGCTTTTGAATGTGATGCGGAGCTGTGCCAAACTGCCTGAAAACGTCAGGAATTACCCTTCGCAGATAGGTTCGTAAAAATACCGCCGGTAACACTAATAAAAGTGAAAATTCGGGGTGCAACAGTTCTAGTAAAAGTTTCAAAATCTATTGTGAGCTTGCAGGTATTCCATATCATTACAGCATGATCTCCATCTACCCCTTTTGTGTCACGGACAGACGCAATTGCAGGGAGCAATAAACGAACGGACATCCGAATCGAATAACAACAAGCCAAAAAAAGTGAGGGTCAACTCTGGTGGACAATAGGACTATAAACTCGAGCAGGAAATTCTCTTTTCTTAAGCGAAAGTGAAAATTTTATTCCTCAGCCTGTGCCCGGCTGGACAAAACCTATTGTATTCAAATAATAGAGAATCCTTTCGCCTTGCATAAGCGACCTGTATAAACAAAGACACTCTGTGATTCTAGATGATTGCTTCTTGATCCGTCTTGCGTCACTCTGACCAAGACAAGAGCGCGGGTCAGATTCTTTAGTTTCTAATTACCTAGTTAGATTGCGGCGTTCGTTATACCTAATTCGCTATTAGTAATTGTATTTTACAACATATTGATGTGTTTGTAAGTTATGTTTGTAATTTGAGTTCTGATGTTAATTAAAAGAAAGGTTATTGTTTTCCACATCGTTTATATCGTGTTGAACCAACTAAATTCCTAAAAGTGGTTTGCTCGGTTGTTAGATCGCTGCGACGATGAGAACGGCGATTCTCGATCAGGAGGTATGATAACGGCTAGAACACTATAAACTATTAAAGTTCTAAGAAAACTGCTCATACGACACTGCCGAATTACTTTAAAAATGATGGCTGAAGAGTTTCATATGAACCCGGAAATATGTAGACTAATTTTAGCAGAAGAGTTAAAAATCAAAGTGTGTCCCAGATTCGTGCCGCATCACCTCTCTCATTATCAAGCATTTTTTGGCTATAAAAGTGTAGTTGTGCTTGCTCATCCTCCATATTCTCTAGATATCTCTTCCTGTGACTTACTTTATTGCCATACTCATTTTGATCCATAATTACTGCATCATTAATTTTATCTTGAAACAAAATTAAGATATCGGAATTGTCGCGTAAGCTGCTAAAGGTATGTATTTGCTCATTGATAATGTTACTATTGGGGAAGGTGAGGGTGTAAATGATCGTAAACACCTAATAGTTGCAAAATGAGTAAGATCGGATATACCTTTAGAAAGCGTTGATACCAAAGATTCTACCGAATTCACAATGTCTCTATGTTTTTAACAGCTAGTGAATAATTAAATATTTGAAAAACATGAAATTTTCGTTAAAGAAGAGGCATATGAATAATTTATAACGACCCCAGAATCATTGCGATCTGTAGGGACTTTGTTTGATGACATCAAGAAATTAAACTTACCCACAGAGTGGGTATGTGATTAAATCAAATAGGAGCCAATCAAGAAACGTATTAGACAATTCTAAATCAAGGTTTATCAATTGCCTAGAAACGGAAGTGAGATCTTACCTGGTCTGATGAATGCGTTTACGAAGTAGGTCGGGGCTAGCCCGTAAAGGTTATTAAGATGATTACGAAGACTTTCACGGCCATTGTTATTGTGTAACGAACGACTTTCGGGTTTGGACGTTGTCGTTGTTTAAATACAAGAACTCTACGTTTTGCATACACTGAGCTTTGTAGAGTAGTGGTTAGCACGTCTGCATAGCATTCGGAAGGTCGCGGGTTTGAGTACCTTGGCCGTCTGCTCTGATTCGGGCTTTTAGGTGGTTTTCCTGAGTCAACGGAGTATCTGCTCTAAGGCGAATGCCGGGGCAGTACTTCTCTACCTTTCCTGGCTTCTCTTCCATTCTCCACCCTTCATTTCTCTCACCCATCCTATAATTCCCGTTCTTGGCTGAAGAGGGACTCAAGGTTCATATGGCAGCCCGCCCCCAGTTGGGGGAATTGAAATGATCCTGAACCTTTTTTTTGCCCACTTCCGCAAGGAGCTTCCGCCAAGAGTCAGAAGCAAAAGGACACTTAGTATGCGTTTGCGTAGTTCTAATTTGTGATCGTTATTTATATTTGCAAAAGATGGGACAAAAGGAGCCATCCTCAACTGTTTCTACTTTTTTTACTTCAGCTTTTTTCTTCTATTGCCTTTAGCAGTTTTTGTACTGCCCCTTTAAACCTTTTTCTAGGATGACTGGTTTGCCATTGCCGTCATGGTGCTAATAGAAACAAACCCGATTATGGACGCAGCAAGTGCCATTGATGTAGTGGCAGCGTGACGTACGGATGCACAGACACAGCTTCACTGATTTATATCGTGTGTTTAGAAGAAACTTATTCGCAGAATGCAATAATCAAATTGAAGTTCGTCATAACTTGATATTGCAATGGTTTAATGCTTACAGCAATTCTGGTTACATAACTAAGACACAAAAATGAAATAAAGTTTCAAACAGGCACAGAATTGGAATTTGGTTTATTGCAACATAAAGTCATTGTTATATATTAAGAAATGCACAAGATATGATAAACAGTAATTGTAATTTGATTGACAGGAGTTAGCATTAGATAAAACAGTATCGAAGGGGTTACGTTTAATTTAAATATTCATAATTGATGTTCGTTATGGCAACGGCACCTTAATTTATGCGGCTGACAGTTGTGATTTTGTAATGTCAATACAAGATTGTGAATTTAATATGATACAGAGATGTTTAGAGCGTTACAAAAATTATATGAAGCGTTAAGAGTTAAATTTTATGAGGCCAATAATCGGCAAGGCAGCTGACGGGTAGAAAAAGCGGTGTAAGGAAGAATAGAATGCAAAGAACATGACAAGGCCACCTACGATAGAGGAAAAAACAATAGTGTAGTGCTAATAAAACTTATGAGAACTGTGCAATTAATACTAATAATGAAAAACCGGGGCATTGTGGGGTTAAATGTGCTTTGATTTGGCAAAATCAATTTTAGTTTCTAAGGAAAATAATTGTATAAAAACTTACTGAAAACAGTTCTAAGAGCCGTTAAGATACGATGCGTTCTTTTGTTGTCGTTTACTACCGAAGCCATTAAAAAAATAGCTGTGTGCAAGATTCGCTCATAGAACTTGCATTATTTTCAATATTAAATGTTATTTGTGTGAATCCAAACGTTATTATTATTTTTCACAAGTTCGCAGAGTACCTTTGTGTAAAGTTTTATCGTGTTAATAAGTTTCAATGAAAAGGGAGGTGTCAGCAAAGTTTGACCAGGTAAATTAAAATTCCGGGCTAGTTTTCGAGCAGTTTGAGGCATCGGCCAGCTGAAATCTTGTGTGCATTGTGAAGAGGAGTCCTTCCTTTGTGTCTACGTATAATAAGCAGAAGTCAGGCGAGTTCCAGATTTGTGTAATCGCCGTGGCATCCCTTGCAAATGTATCCAGTCTACGAAGCCCACATTGTGAGGTAAATTTGAAGAGGAAAGCAGCTCCGAGCGTCCTTCAAAATTTTGCAGCTCTTGAAAGAGATGCCGTACGAGGTGTAGAAACAGGTCCCAGTTGCGAGGATCCATCCAGAGGATTTTTTATCTAGGTAGCGTTTCTTGAATTTGTGTTTGGCGTCACATTTGGATCAAGTTGCAGGAATTTGAACAAAAGAGGGTCGGGTCCGCGTTCTTGTTACGTCGCAAAAACAACCACTTTAGCTACTATTCCATCACTGTTATTTGCATTGCATATTTACCTGAGGCAATTTTGTCAAATTGTTGGTGTTTTGAATTCAATTACGCTATTTTGTACGAACAAACCATCACTGTTTTGGGCCGTCAATTTAAAGGTTAATCTGTCATTTGCAAGAAGGTCGGGCATTTTCCATACAAGTTTATAAGTTATACTCCACAGTAAATATTATACTGGGTGTTACAATCTAACCCTTTGATTGGAAATCTCATGCTAAATCTGAAACATTTTATTTAAACAGGTTGCCAATAAAATAAAATAGAAAAGACAATAAACCACTTATTTTGCAGTAATTAATTATTACAAACATCATTTTAATAGGCCCTGAGAAAGCGTATTTGAATTCTAATTAAAACTATTATTTTGTGTGTTTGTGGTGATTTTCCCTTAATTATTTATTTATATTAAAGCCTTTAGTAGAGGGCTATCATTACAATATATACCCATTGAAGCAAATGAACTACCATAAGTCAGAGAGAACTAAATTACATCTTGATCTTGAACTATTTTCATAAAAATATACAAAATACTAAATAAAAACAATTTTTATTGACTGTTATCATTAATACACTCTTTGTTGTTGTGCAAATGCCATCTTATTTTCCTTTTTACTTGATACAAGTAAATATAATGCAGTGTAAACTTTTGCCTGTAACAGTGAGAAAATGCAATCTGACAAGATTTTCTATCTTTCTTCCCAAGGCCAACCCTAAATGAGTTTTTTTTTTGGAACACACGATATATACGATATATGCAATAGTTGACTGCGGTATAATATAGAGATGGGCGCGTGAGTGAATTTTCGCTCACGTCACGCACGTTTCACGCTTGCTTTAAACAGTCACGTTCACGCACGTTCACGCTCACGTTCACTCACGTTCACGGCGTGACACGCCACTCACGACGTGACACGCAAATTTTATTTCAAAATTTAAATTCAGATCAAACAGAATGTTCAAATTTAAAACCAATGAAAAAACGCTAAAGAGAACTAAAAATATGTTTTGCACCTGACATAATTTACGTGATATATTGCAATCAGAATAGTTGAAATAAAAAAAAAATAAAATTGACTACAATAACTTCGACAAGGGATAAATACTGATTTCTCGCAAATATATTTCTTGCAGCTTGTCTTCAAAGACATTACTTTTAATACTAAAAGCTGTCATTGGAATTGCCGTTTCCCTTATTGGTATGAGTACAGAAAGTATATGTTGCTAGGCAACACTTTTAATTCGTAGGTTTGAAAGTAGTTTTTTCGACGACTGACATCGAAAGTAGATTTTTCTCACTGTCATTTGACAACAGAAAGTTGACATTTGCCGCTGAGCGTGCGTTTTCATCTTTTTGCCGCTCGCCGAGCGTTTTGGGTTTCCGCGTGAACAAAATAGGTAGCCACGTCCGAATGTTTCCTTGACAACGCCCGTCATTTGTGGAAATAATCGCGTCACATGTCATATAGACTGCGCGAGTAATGTTAACTTGATTGTCAATTAATTTTTGCGATAAAACGAAATTTGATATTTTCCTTTAATAATATGCTCAGTCGTCGAAAAAATAGTATGTATATTTCGAGCTAAAAGTGCGCTTGCCGCTTTTGCATGATTGCTGGTTTCGAAGGATCAACATTTTCAGCGTTAAGGCGAGTATACAAAAAAAAAACATTACTTTTATTAGAATAATAAGTTCATCTACACAAGTAGGTACACAATAAATTGGTTTAAAAATAAAACGTAATCAACATTTTCAGTGTTAAGTAGAGTATACAAAACAAAACATAAGGTACTTTTCTAAAAATAGGTTTATCTACACATCTACACAATACATTTTGGTTTAATAATAATAATAAAACGTAATTAACATTTTCAGCGTTAGCCGAGTATAAAAAACAAACCATTACTTTTATTAGAATAATAAGTTCATTTACACATCTACACATTAAAATGTTGATTTAAAAGTAATATCAAAGAGCATTGCTCTTTGATAATATGTAACCAACATTTTCAGCGTTAAGTCGAATTCTGCGCTCTTCGCTTTCGCTTGTAGCGGAAATTGCCGGTATGTTTAAAATTTCTCAAGTTTTTTTAACAGTGGCGTATTTACACTGTTTTTCCAAAATCCTAAAATGGGATCTACATTTCCGAATTTTAATTTAACATACTAATTTAGTTCTTGTTTCGACATCATTCTAATTACATATGTCATCGTCAGAGCTATCTCTAAGTGTAGAAAGATAAGAATCTGATGCTGATGTACCAGTTTTGAGTCGTTTGCTATGTATTTCATCATTATCATCTATAGTTTTATTTGCATTATACTCTTCTCTTTTATGTGAAGGTATGAACTTTAAGGATTTATAATTAGGGTCCAAAAATAAAGCCACATAATGTAACTTATTTGGCACAATTTGTGATTTAATGAATTTAAAAGTTGCTGCACCCTGCAGTTTTTTATTCGTTACTAAATATTTAACGTGAAATTAACGTGAAACGTGAATCACGCCTTGAAAATTTTCACTCACGTTCACTCACGTTCACGTCACGATTTTCAAATATTAGTCACGTTCACGACGTGACACGCCGTGACACGACGTGACACGACTGTTTTCACGTCACGCGCCCATCCCTAGTATAATATACACACTTAACGCATGTTGAAGGGAACTTACCAATCGCAGCGTAACTGATAACATTCCTCATACTAGAGCTATCAGTGCTAGCTGCTAGCTTTACTAATCAAGCAATATATCTTTGCAGGCACCAGCACTAATATATCCGTGGAGTTACACAGCGGCTAAAATTCACCCGAACTGGGTGCTTATGGTATGATATATTTCTGAACGGAAATATTGTGAAGGTCACTAAATCGATAAAATTTTTAGGAATACTTAGGCCTGGCCGGTGCTGCAGCTGCTAAAAGTGCAACTGGAACCAATTATTTGGTAAAACAAAGTGGCAAGCTGAGTACGGATTTCTGATATTTTATTATTGTTATGTACTGTAACACTTTTTGCTTATAGGTGGCAACCAAACTGGGAGAATAGATGACTGGTTATTAGGCTGTACACTAGTGGATAAAATACTAACGGTGCTGGCTGATTATGTAGCTGATCTCATTCATGATCCATACTACAGTATTACTGTAAGTTATAGTGACGTGCTAAGCAGATCAGAGTTTATTGCTAAAAGCCAGGGATGACAATTTCTTTTTCAGATTTTACTGTCAATTGCTGTAAAATGTTCGTTCTGAACGAGCTTTAGCATCTTCTGCAATTTCGTTCCATTTTGGGTCATGTGCAATTCTTTATTTCCATTACTGTTATGTTTTTTGCATCCATCCATCTTTTTGAGCCCTTCCCTATTCTTCATTTTGGATCTGCTTTCTAGTCTGTTACTACTCTGGGCACCTGCTACTCTCCCAATTTGTAAATATGTCTTGCCATTGGATCGTCCGCTCTTTGATAAATCGCACGATACCCTTTCCGCCTATTATGTCTAAGTAGCTATCAAATTGTATGCAATTCGGCGTTGTTTTTCAGAAAATGGGATCAGAAACGTTTGACATTGTAAGAGCTATTACCAGTACCCTGTATTTGCACCCACTCGGCTACCGAAGAACACATGGACCCATTAAACCGAATCAACATGTAGTGTTTTCTAAGCTTGGAAAACCTCGTTCACGTACGAATCTAGAATGCAGAGTCAAGAGACCGCATTTTGGTTGATATTTACAAGTTTAGTTAGTCTGTTAATCAAATGTAAAATCGATTTATAATAAACTTGAATCAAACGAAGTGTATTTAACTCTTCTTTTTTATTAGTAAAAGGAGTACTTTAAGCGGAAACAAATTATTATATACTTTGCCTACGTATTACTACTTTTCCAAATTTTCCAATTTACCATATCTATATGCTCAAGAAAAAATTAAATTGTTTTTCAGTTTTGGTTATTATTGAGTTATCGTCATATATCAGAAATATAAATCCACAAAAAACCAACACCCTATATATATGACTTATATTAATGAATCTTTTTTATACCGAAAAGTTAGATTTACGATTAACTCCTATAATGCCAAGCAGGGTACAAATATACCCCACTGTCAGTTGTTAATTTTTTGGCCAAATTTACTTTTGGCTTCTATAGTTTTAGGTAATTGCAATCTACAGTTTCCTTAAAGTTCGCTACTTTTTATTTGAGTTAAAATATTTTTTAGAATAACATTTGAGATATAAAACACTGTGGTGCCTTGGAGTCCCTGTATATTAGCTAAATCATATACAGGTACTCTAGGGTGCCTCTGTACCTCGCTCGATAGCGGGTGGTTGTTAAATTTCGAGAAACTTTACTGAAGTAATTTCTTGTGATCAGCCCACGTCGTTTCTGCATTAGCTGCACACTGCTAAAATTCCCTACATGTTATTTGAGTTAATTTTTTTGGAACAAAAATATTTGATATATTACACATCGGGACACGTCTGTACTTGGCTTGGCAGTGGGCGGTTATAAACTAAAAACTAATAAATTTTTTGTTTTTGTTCAGTAATAGTTTAAATAAAGGTTATAATGTAGATTACTGGTTCTATACATTGTTATTCAACTAGGACAATCTAAATCAAATTTGCACCAAAATTGTATTAGACTATGCCAAAGATTACTGGGACACAAATTTACAACGCTTGTTTGGAAGCAGACGCAAAGAAAATAATTTGGCATTATAAGGGTTGTAACGATAAGTTGGTTGTGTTCCCCCGTCGGGACTTTGAATTTAATACAGTATCGTACACCTAAGTATTTCAATAACACTGGTTTACAGTGTAGTTGGCGTTTGGGTATGTGCTACTTATTTATGCATGTTTACTGATTACTAAGCCGGAGTCGGTTTGTTTCTATCAGGTAATTATTTTTCACAATTCATTAACAGAATATTACCTAGGTATTATACGTAAACGTGCACCTAACTATAGTTCCGCAATGGTTTAGAATTTTTATACTCCTACATAAAATATGTGACTCAAATACAATAGTGTGAATCTTTAGTGACTTATTTGCACAGTCCAATCAACCACGGAGACTATATAAGTGGCTCATTTGTTACGCGGTCTCAATACTCCTGTAAAATCCATCATGAGGTTTCATTGCGTGTTAGTTTCATTTTACTATGGAAATCAAAAAGTATATGAGCGGTCCTGACATACGTTGTTACATATTGATTGTTACTGATGCTAAACTAAGGAGGGTGTCTTTATTGGTCCCCAAATTAGAAAATTGGTTTTAGACAGTTAGTTACTATAACTGACATTGAAAGTTAAGCCTGGATTGCATTTAAAAGTGTAATGGAAAACTTTGTAGGACATTATAAAAGAGTAGAAGTACTAAGAAAAGTGGAATATAAACATGATGGCCGACTACAACTGGAGTTTAAAAAGAGAGAAACGTGGCGTTGTACATAAAAGAAAAACGATTTAAACAAATGAACGAAGGACTGAGTAATGAAAGTTTCAGAATTTTGGTTAATATTATCAGTATTTACGTATTTTTTGATATATGAAACTGCAATACTAACAATTTATAATTAGTAAATACAATAAAGTTATAGACCTTCATAAAAAATAATACCTTTTTATTTCTTCAATTGTAATATATCTAGATGTGATAGAACGAAATCCAAGTCAGATTTAAAATCACAGCAATATATTTAAGTAGTAGAACCCATTGAATTTCAAACCCCAGCCAACAAGCGCAAATTTGTAAACCAATCTAATTAGTTTATCCTGTTTAGTTATCTTAGTAACTCAGTTAGTCCAAGAAGTTTAGCATTTCACTTCGGAAAAATTTATAGTGAGCTATAAATTGGTGTACACGTGCCTTTCAGTTCCCCAAACAATCTGTGAAAAGTCCCAAAGATTCCGGGGTATGCATAACTTTTGACAGCGGAAAAATTGCCCAAAAAGTACCTTTTTCCGTATTTTTGGCAATATCTTCGTTCCCATCGATCCTACGGCTATAAAGTGTACTTATAAAAAAGAAATAACGGAAGATTCTCTACAAAACAGGTGATATAAAGTTTATCGATAGAACTATCCATTTCCACGGAAAGAGGCGTGAAACATAAGATTAAGTTTTGTGGTTGGGCGACGATGCGTGGTGCGTTCTGTGTGGCATGGCGGTGCAAATAGCAGCTGCGACTTCCCCTCTGACGTCGGGGGATGGAAAGGAAAAAAATCTGCTTTGTTTGACGTCTTCGAGCAATCAGTAACTGAACTTGATTTTACAACAGTCACGTAGGTTATCAACGGAGGATTCCTTTTGCATCGAGTTGTGTGGTATCAGAATGAATCTTTTGATTCGATTTGTGCAAAGTATGTTGGTTATGTACAAAGGTACTACGGTTTAAACGCTGTCATAATCTTCGATGGATACAATAATAGCACCAACAGCGTAAAAGCCATGGAACAACGTCGTCGTGCAGCAAAATGTCCATCTGTTGATACTTGCTTCGACGAGATGATGAATGTCACAGTCAGCCAGGAAAAATTCCTTTCCAACAGTAACAGCAAGAGCAGTTTAATTTCAATGTTGTCTGTCAAGTTCGAAGCCAACAATTTTGTCGCTAAACAGGCGCAAGATGATGCTGACGTTTTAATCATTGAAACGGCTCTGGAATGTTCACGCACAAATAAACAAGTTGTTGTTGGGGAAGATGTAGACCTTTTGGTAATTTTGGTTAGTCGCACTCCGATTCATGAAGAGATCTTCTTTCTCAAGCCAGGCAACAAAAAGCTCTACTCTTCTCGGAGTTCCAATAAATACGAATACTCGTACATCAGGGATAATCTTCTCTTCCTACACGCTTTCACTGGATGTGACACGACATCTGCTCTTTTTCATAAAGGGAAAACTGCAGCTTTGAAACTTTTCACTAAACGTCAAGATTTACGTGCTGCAGCTCAAATTTTCAACCACAGTGATGCTTCTCGAAAGTCAGTTTCTTCGGATGGAATACGCATCTTCTTAGCTGTGTATGGCGCTCCGGTTAACCAAGATGACTTGGGAGAATACCGTTACCAGTGCTTTATGAAGGCTGTAGGCAGAAACAAGTCGGTCCAATTGAGTACGTTACGCCCCACAGTCGATGCGGCTAAAGAGCACCTATATCGTGTCTACTACCAGGTGCAGAAGTGGTTAGGAAATGAGCTGAACCCTCGAGATTGGGGATGGGTATTCAAAAACGGCTTACTGGAGTCAATAAAAACTTCGCAACCTCCTGCCCCGGATTGTCTTTTGAACATGATTTTTTTAATTGTTCGAAAGGCTGTGGCGCTTTATGTGGCTGTCGAAAGTTAGGACTGCAATGTTAAGCAGTTTGTGGTAACTGCCATGGGACATCTTGCCTGAATGCTGCCCCAATCGAAGACCATAATCTCGAAAAAGGAATTGACATCGACGATCCAGAAACAACCTCTATTGATGATTCCGAATCCTGGTATTTTCCACCAGTCCAGTGGTAAAATAAAGAATAAATCGAGGATGAATAAGAAAATGTCAGCAAATAAGTCAAAACTGAGTTACATTAGCAAACCTAATTTTTGTATTCAATATTAATATTAAGTTAATAATCAATAATCTAAATAAATAAATAATAAATTTTGTTCAATAAAGTATATAATTTTTTATACCCCAATTCCTATAAAAATATAAAAATTAAAAGATAATTTACAGAAAACTATATTTTGATCTTTATATGCACTAAAATATCCATACAAATTTTTACTGGAGTTTCAATGCCCGATTACGTAAAAACTATTAGTGTTATCGATAAACTCTATATCACCTTTTTGTAGAGAATTTTTCGTTCCTTCTTTTTTATAAGTACACTTCATAGCCGTAGGATCGATGGGAACGAAGCTATTGACAAAAACCGAAAAAAGATACTTTTTTGGGCCGTTCTTCGGCTGTCAAAAGTTGTTACGGTATAAAAAGGACTTTACGACACCCACCCAAGGTGAGAATCGCACCACGGAATCAGTCCTGAAAACATGACACACTTGCCCTGAAATCGGTTCGAAAGAGGCTAATAGGCCACGGCTGGAACGCTCAGGGAGTCGGGCGTGAGTCACACGATACGTTCTGGGCAAGCGCGTTGTGGCATAATAATACAGGGTATGTCGAAATTATGAGGGCGCCACCAAGCCTGTCTTAACCCGGCTAACCGGGCCTGGACGGTTAGACGGGAGCGAAGCATGCAAAAATACTCCGCCAATAAGATTATTCAAGAGTTGCAAGGTCAAACAACAACTTCGGGATTGCCTTAAGCAAGGATTGTGATTAGGTGTCCATCCGACCACGACTACGCAGCTGTCTCACTCACCTGCACGCTCACAGCTTCCTCGTTCCGTCGTACAATAATTCGTACAATAAAGGGGCGTCTATCTGTAACAGAACATGCACAAACCGAAACAAACAATAGTTCCCTTAACTAACCAATCATATATTTCACTTCGAGTTACAATGGGGTAGCAGAATGCGTCGCCCTGTATCTAACTTTACTCTATAATTAAGGGCACCAGCTGGCACGCGCGCTCTAAGCTTAACGACAGATGTTGAACATTAGTGAACAGCAATAATAGGTTCAAAGATACACATTGCCTTATGCAAGGGCAGCGACGATTTACATTAGCCTTCACGGCCTGAACTGTCTGCAGTCTGAATGAATACCTTAGCGTAGTAGTGAATAGGTACAAAGATACACATTGCCTTATGCAAGGGCAGCGACGATTTACATTAGCCTTCACGGCCTGAACTGTCTGCAGTCTGAATGAATACACTAGCGTAATAATGAGTAGTAATGAGTAACACTCGCGTTCACAGCGGTAATCAGGTTAAAGGCACATACCTTAATGCGTGGGCGGCGAGGGAGCCTGGTACAGCTGAGTTGCGACGAGCTGCAATCGTAGGTGGTAGGTACCTTCGGTGTTACAACGGCGAAAGGGGGTGTATGCATAACCGCCTCAATGGCGACGGGAGACGCGTCAAGACGCGTACAACGGGACGACGAAAATAATGGGGGCCTCACTCGTTCTGCTGAACCAAATCCTCGTAGGTCGAGATGAAGGGGGCACGACCCCTCACTAATAGTAGCAGGAACTGGGCTCCAAAACACCCACGTTACGCCGAAGATCACTCGACAAATTCCGAATCACCACCACCACACACAAGCGCTCTCCGCCACGGGCTCTGGAAGACTCCACTTAAGGCGAAAACGCCCGCAACATAACTGCTGAAGCAGCACCCGACGGGAAAACGACTGACGCCCCCGCCATAATGGCGGGAGCGCCGCACGAACTCACATACACTATCCGACCTCTTGTTTTAACGACGGCTCTCGGCTGAATGCCCGAGGGAAGCGTTGGCAAAAGGTCACCTTGGCCGCGTCCCCCACGTGACTAAACCACAGCGAATCGCAAGGCGATGAAATGAAACCAACCAATGCGAGCCACGCTGGTATCACGCCGCGACAGCGTGCTAAATGAAACAAACCAATGCGGGCCACGCTGGTATCACGCCGCCACAGCGTGCTATTCAAAATTCAGAAAAACGCCATCAGAGGAGAGCTCTAACCGACGACAAATACTGCTTTTGGGGCTAAATATGTGCGAAATCGTGATTCTGGAATTAGGCGATGGAGCCAAATAAAGAGCTAAAAGGGCTTAGCATACGGGCACGCTGCTCTAAGCTTAGGCGGCTATTCAAAATACCAAAATGACCTAACTAACGGCGCGAAATGCAATTAAGCATCTGAAACAGCAAAATGACTTAACAAAGTTATGCATACACCGGAATCTTTGGGACTTTTCACAGATTGTTTGGGGAGTTGAAAGGTCCGTGTACACTAACTTATAGCTCACTATAAATTTTTCCGAAGATGAGACTATTTTTCGTCTAAAGTTCCTGTACTAAGTGTGCATAAAACCCTTTAAGTAAATACTTATTTTTTACAAAAAAAAAGAATAGAATTAAACCTTGAAATGAATGGCCATTGCTGGCACACACAGTTTTAATTAATAACATTAAAACAACGAGCGAAATAGCCAATATAGCTTGGTTTTATGCGCATTTACTAATCAAATCGAATAATGTAGTTATGACTCAAATATGTTTATAATTATATAGTATCAAAATAAAGCCCGACCAATTATGTTATACCCGAACTTGAAATCGTATAACAGCCGTTCCTGCCTAAAAGTGGGCCCTGACCACGTCTTTTTACCGATGGTGGCGATATAACCCGATACCCTTGTAATGATCTGATGCTTGACGTTACAGGTCGCCAAAATCGCCTTCACCCAAAAACGTAAACGCTTTAGAACGCAAGATGACGAAACTTGGTGAAACTGTATTAATCGTACCAATTTCAAATGGCAATACCACCAACCTTTACTAATTCAGTACAAGTACGCAATGCACTTATTTTCAAGCTGTGGTAGGCCTCCTCACTTTGCTTAAATAAGTTGAACGTTACTGGAAGTCTTATGGAAAATAGACGGCGTTGCCATTGTGACTGCTTGCAGCTAGTATTTTGTCTGCTGTCTTTAAGACTTACTGATTACGCCAAAGCCTTTTGGAAGCCCCAAGCCCTTGGCGCTGCAACTTTTATACAAAACTCAGCACTGAATGTCACTTTGGGAGGTGGCCTTATTTTGCACAACGAAGGAACAAGCGGTTCCTTTCAATGTTCACTTATGCGATCAGCGGAACCCGTTTTTGCGGTTCACCACCGGTTCCGCTTTATTGTCGGAATTACTGTTGAACTCTCGACGTATTCTGACGAATACACACGGCTGAAAGCCTAAGTTAGACTACTCGAATTCCATTAAACTAAAGAACTAGACTTACATCTGAATGTTACACAATACACAAACATACAAATTGGCTGTATATTGAAAGATTATGAACTGCTGCTACTTAGCTTAGGAGTAGCTGGACCAAGTACTGTTTCGGAGTTAAATCTTGCACCATTTAGAGATAGCGAGCAGTAGTATTTTCTGGAAGGTGATTTTAAAACCGTTGTTTTCGTTGACATTTTTTAAACAAAGGTTCATGTTTTGTACAGGGTGGGCATTTTTCGATATTTTTATAGGACATTTCGATAACTATAAAAGACATGGAACCAAAATGGGCTATCGTATTTTGTTTTCGAGTTATAAACAAAAGTTCTAGAACTCGCAGCTGATTTGGCATCCTGGAAACGGGTGTTTTTCTCTTTACAGTGATATACAGATTGCCTAAAATTGTACGGAACATGGCAATTGAATGAGTTGGAAAAGCTTCAAATACTATTCAGCATAAGAGTAACCGAAATATAAAGTGCAATAATTACTTTGTCTCTATTGTAACTACTTGTTGCCTACCTACCAAAGTCATTTCTGCTCGTACAATTGTAAGTAATCTGTAGATATCATAATATATAACATACCATACAACGTCTGTCATAAATTTGGGCACTTATGAAATCTTTTTATCATGCATTTATCAGAAAATTTTATTTTGGTAAGGGTCATTGCATCTTCTCAATCTAAAAATGGACACTTTCCAAAATTTAAATATCTTTTTTCGTATACAGGAAAGGTTCGAAAATATGAAAACGGCTCAAGAATAAAGTACTCTTATTTTTAAAAATACAAAAAAAATTATTTGAAAATCTGTTTATAATTGAAAGGTGTGAAATATCAGAGCCCCCTACTCCGAAAAACAAATTTCCCTATTTTTCTATCTTTTGTACTACCCTGTGTCTTACAAAAATTGGATACTTCAAAGTCATTATCGGATTTGATAAGTATCTATTGTCGAACTTGAATTTCACTCACTTAGTAACCAGAAAATTACGTTAATCGAAAAAATGAATTTTTTTCTGTCTAAATTAAAAAACTGGTTTCTTAAAAACGATCCAAGCATCAACCATAATAGAAAACAATTATAATTTTTACTTCCTTTTACAATAAAGGAAGCATTGGATTCACCCCACAAATTCGAAATTAAGTTTTCAACATATCTTCACGTTTCAGAGTCCCCTGAACCCAAAAAACATATTTTTTTTGTTGGTCTGTCTGTCTGTCTGTGTGTCTGTCTGTGTGTCTGTCTGTCTGTGAACAGAATATCTCAAAAAAGGAAAGAGGTATGGCGTTGAAACTTCATATATAAGTTTTGTGTACTATGTAGATGGGACAACAAGGTTTTGAAGAAAATCGCATAACCGGAAGTAGGTGTTTACTCTTGTGATTTTTCAGTTTTTTTCGATTTTTTCAAAAACTGCTGTAACGATTTTTTTTAAACTTTACATTTTTATTACATTTTTAATGTGTATTGATGTGAGATAGGTGATTTTCCAGTTGAATACTTTTAAAATGGGTTTCTTTTGTTTTTTTTTTCTGTTTTTTTATTAACTCCTATTTTAAATAGAACACCCGGTATATTATTACATTTTTGAATTCAAATTGAAATTCTAGAAAAAAATTGTCTCTTGAACTAACACTCTATTTTGTACCGTTTTTGTAGAATTTGTAATTTTTGAAAATTTTTGACATATGCTTAAAAATTTAAAATCAAATTTTTGGCTAATTATAAGATCACTGTAAAAGGAAGTTGTGTGCGTGTATCACACCAGATTTTGAATTGAAATGTTATAACAAGTATTTCTAAATAATATTTTTGTGTATTCTGAAAAATGAGGTGACTTTATTCTTAAACCATTTTAATATTTTCCAATCTCCCCCGTATACGAAAGAAGCTACTTGAACTTTTGCAAGTGCATTTTTAGTTTAAGAAGATGCAGGGATTTTCGTAAATTTTTTTTCTGATAAATGGATAGTAAAATATTTGCCATATGTCCAAATTAATGACGACGCTGTGTAACGTTATAAGCAACAATCAAAAGTTATTATTTCTGTCAATCAAACAGTCGGTATTGTAACAACGGAATGAGAGATCCTTTGTGTAATCAGGTATAGGTACTCTAAATGACACAAGCTTTCAACCAAGAATTGCAGAAATATTAAAAATATACCTTGAACCACAGCTGATATAACAATAATAACCTTTATATATCAATGGAATGCAGAAACAATCCTCTTTCTCATGATGGCACATCCAACTATGATTTCCATATAAAAACATACAGCTGTATAGCAGAACTCGAAATTCGAAACCTTTTTGAAAAACTGACTACGGCATTGCATTCTCATTAAAAAAGTGCCAGAAGAACGTTAAAACTACTTTTCCCTATTTTCATAAATAAGCGAGATATAGCCACAAAACGAAAAGTCGAAAACTCTAACTTTCATTTATAACTCGAAAACAAAAGACGATAGCCAATTTTGATTTGCACCCTTAAGCTTTTCTAAAAAAAAACAGACTGATAATGAATGGTCCATTTTTCCATCTCTTATAGTTCTCTAGATTCATCATGAAAACATCCAAATTTGCCCACGCTGTACAAACCAGCCATCAACTTGATGGCACTGTAGTTTTGCAACGGTTACATTTATTTGAGATCTATACAGGGTGTTATGGAAGTCCACGTAAATTAACCACATAGGGATCTCATAGAATTGAACAACCTTTTCCTATATCACTTTTTCGATTATACCATTCACAATGCATAAGTTCCATGTACAGACCAGGTATTAATAAGTGAAAACACGGTGGTGTTATCGTTTTGGTGTTTTCAATTTTGCAGTCAACTGTCACTGTCAATGCCATGGTTCCAACTTTGAAATTTTTTAGGATACGCATGAAAATCGAATATGATTTGTGTGTTGTTATTTCCTTTTTAATATTCCTGGTATAATTTACTCAAATACGTATTCGACGACTGTAAAAATTATCAAATACTTTTGTTTACAAAGTCATGGATTGCTTGTTAGATCATCTTTAAGTCCTGTCGTCATTTTAAATTTTGGGCTCGATCCGGCCCTGCCTGTCTTCTGCTTTGCAGCGTATTCTAGGAATTTGTACCTCGCAGTCCGTGTATCGGTTAAAATTAATTCAGATAGTCACGCTTTGTTAGCAGAATTTCATTTTTAAATTCACCCTTTGTTCTTTGTTGCCTGCAAGGCGGATGCAGATTATCGTTTCCCAGTATTTTGCTAGTCCGAGATTTAACCTTCGAGTCCCGTGTGAATTGTCCAGTCAGCTGTCCTGCGATTCTGTTGAAATTTTCCGTTACCTTTCTTCGTCTTCGCATAAGCAAGAGAAAGATGCATATTGCACGCGTTGGTAGCCGTTGGCTTTAGCCGCAGTTTGAAATTCAGTCCCGACCCGATCTTGCAGTATACAGCACGTGTTCTAAGATTGCACCCCCTGACGGCTTCGCGTAATGCCGCCGTTGGGGGTGGTTTTGTTCTCGTTTCCGTCTTCTGCGTTAATTTATGTGTTTCGTTATTGTTGGTGCCTTATGAAGGAGTCGTATGCTATCGGTACGAGGGAATATCAGTTACAACAGCCGTGGGGAATTGAAGTGAATCAAGTTTTAGTTAAAACGTGGTTGGAGTTCTTTACCGTCGGAGGATTGCGAGATCTTCTAAGTTGTCGCCATGGGCGGATTTGTTCACGGACTCCTAACCAGACCATCGTTAACTAAGCATGACGTGTATCGTTCTCGCATGTCGAGGGCTTTGCCCATTACCGCTGTGTACGTCGTCTACCCGTCTCGAGGGGATTATGATTGCATTCTACCGACCCCGTTTGCTGTCGTTACCATCTTTAATATCAAGGCTGAGTTCCGCATTCCATCTACTCTGGGATTCCCCGTTCCCGTTTTCGTTCATTTCTTCACGCATCTTAAGGCAGGTGCTTGGAAGGCAAAACACCCTACCGCGCTGACCGTCGATTACAGCCAGCTGAACTCCTCAAGGTAAACCATGCTTGTATTTTATGAAACTGTCGTGTATAACCTAGTGTTCTTTTCGTCAACGTTTTATGTAATTATCGTGCCTACTACATAGTGTTCTTTTCGTCAAAAAGTGTTGAACATTCCGGTTTAATATTACTGCTATAGTTAGCATTGTTGTTCGTATTGAAGTAACTTGTAACGTAAATTAGTAACTAAAGTTTATTGTTGTTCGTATTGAAGTAACTTGTAACGTAAATTAGTAACTAACCCCTTTGATTATTTTTCTTGTAATTAGTCGAACATTTCATGTTCATTGTTACCTGCTTATTTTATTTACTATTTGAATAGAGCTCATTGTTAAGTACTGATGTCTTTGATTTGTGTTGACGATATTTTGTTTGTTGTTATGTTCCTTTTCAGTTAGTTGTAAAGGAGTTTAGCAGCTGCTTCAGGAAGTTGTTGCGTCAAGGTAAGTCAGTGCCGTAGCGTGTTAGCCGAACCAAGCTTGCCGAGTTGTTAGTGGGAATTGAGCCCACACTTCTCCATTCAAGTGGGTTCGATTTAGTTAGTTAGAATGGAGTGGCGTCCTATATTTACCAGCATTTCACCCTTTTGTATCGATGTACAGCCCTAACTCGAAGGTAGAAAAGAACCCGCCCTCCCGGTTGAGTTGAGTCGAGCAACCCTTCGTGTTACCGTCATCTAACGGGGTTAGGGCCTTGTAGTTCCGATCGATCTCCCGATTTTGTCGTTTTATCGTGTCGCGACTAACAAGTCCGGCTCTCGAGCGTATGATTTTGTTGTGCACGCTTGAGGGGTGGTTTGTTATGTCGTTGTGTCGTTTTTGTACGGTAACAAGTTCCAAATCGCACACTACGCCTTTTATCCTGTAATGGAGGAAATAGAAAGTAATCGGAAGGTGCTAGGTCGGGACTGTATGAGGATAACTAAATATTAACCCGGAAGTCTCTAATAAACATTATTTTGTTTGATGTGCGGTATGACTAGAAGCATTGTCATGGTGCAGAAAGATCTCACTTCTTAGTGCCCTAATCCAACTTTTTGAATAACGTCTGGCAGTCATACTGTTGTGTGCCATTCTGCGGTAACCGTACATTTATTTTCAAGCACAACAGTTGTGATATGTTCTATGAAAGAAAGCAAGTAATCATTTTTTTACCAACTCTTCGAGATAGCTTCACTAAAACTAGGTTAGGATCTGTTGGAAACACTGATTGTACAGACTGCCGCTTGGATTCGGGTTCAAATGCATATATCCAGCTTTTGTCACCAGTTATAATGTAAACTGCTTTAGATCTACCTTCATCATATTTCTTATACTATTCCACATGCTGTTGTTGTGTTTCTGTTAAACTGTGTGGTATCCACCCGCAATATAATTTTATTACACCCAAATGATTATGTAAAATCTTGTTTATTGCAGTCATGCCAATGTCCAAGATGTTTTTAATAATTCTATATGTGACTCGATTGTCCTCCTGAATCATTCTTCGCACAGCGTCTATGTTAATTTAACGAACTGAAATTGGTCCTTCGCGAAAATCATCGCTAACTGAAAATCGTTAAAATTTAAATTCATTAAACCAGCAATGCGAAGGCGCTTGGTCACCAAAAGTAGCACGAAGTCATGTAAAGCTTTTGTTCGGAGATGGGATTTATAAAGGTATGGTAAATAATGGCTCAAAAATTTTCTCTCGTTAAATTCATTTTTGCTGCACAACACTTATTTCAAAATTAACTGTATAATAACTAGTGCAATTATCAAAACTAAATTTGAACTGTTAATCTAAAAAACAACAAACATTTGTTTCATGGCAATTTTCATTTCCATGGTGTACTTGATCTATTGGTTTGCAGAAATTATGGGTACTACCCGCGTAATACTATATTTTTAAGTAGCATATCAATAAATTATTTCTTGGTTCATCAACAACATAAAAACGTATAGATTACCTCTTGCAAATCAATGAGGTTGACGGTAATAAATACTAATCCATAAGAAACAGATTTTATTGGAAAACATCACTTGGTTTCCATTTACATAATTTTCATTTTATTATCAGTATGGTCAAGGCAAATACTTTCTTGAAAACATCAATATCCTCTTAATTGTTATTGCCATTTCTCTTTGTTCTATCTTGGGCTGGAAACTGTGAAAATTCAAGCACCCAAAATTATTTTTACTACATGAAACCCTATTAAACATAAAATTCTGGATCGTATTCTTCAAAGCGATAAACTGAACTCTTTAGGCAAGGCAAATATCCAAGTAGCAAGTCACCGTAAGTCTGAACTGGATGAGCCTATAATAGGTAGCTATATGTGCACAGGGAATAGTTGGTGATGCACTCAAGTTTCCAGCTCATTGTACTTACCCGCAAATAAAATAATTGCAATTGTCTTTTTCTATGCACATAAATTGACTATTTATAGAACATAAGAGAAACAAAAAAATATTCAGACGAAAACAGTCCTTGCAACGTTAATTATTAGCAAAACTAAACTGCATTTGTGCACTAATCATGTTTTCTCTTTCATATTATTATTGACTAGAGCTATCCGTCCAACATATGGTATTCATACTATGTTTTTTAAGCCAAAAAAGGTAATAAAACCAAAGAATTTAAAAACGTGTGAGGGTCAATAACAACCCCCTTAGTTTAAATAGGTTAATAAAAAAGCAAATTTTTAAATGTATTTAACTTCTATTTTTCTGGGGTGAGCCAAACGGCAGTCTGGGGAGGGCCTGGACCCCCTGCCCCCCCCCCCCCGCTAGTTACGCCAATGTTACCAAAGCAAAAATCCTATTGTTTTCTGCTTTTTAAAACCTCCTGAAAGTGGCATTATGGAACGTGTTATCTCTGTAACTGTATATGATGATGCAGTGGCTGGACCATCCAATGTACTTACGAGTGCTTCGCGGTACATACCAGGGACAAATTTTAAATAGGAACAATTGGTAAATAATTATACTAATTATGTACATTCGCAGTGGCGTAACTTCAAATTTTGGGCCCGGGGGCCATGATCTTCACCGGGCCCCTTAATTGCCAAGTGTAAGTCCTATTTTTGCCAAAGCATTTTTGGTTATCATTTTGCAATTATTTTTTTTAAATTCATAAACAGAAACATCAAAGCAAAATTAACAATAGCGAGTGTTTTTCTCGAACTTTTATACGGGACCGAGTTTGGACCTGCCGGGCTTTAAACTTCAGGAGGCCCGTTGGGCCCCTGAAGTTCAGGGCCCGGGGGCCGTTGCCCCCTTTGCCCCCTCGGTAGTTACGCCACGCATTGTTCACTGCATTCAGTTTCTTTGTTGGGTGCGTTTTTTAAATTTGTTTTTTTTTTGGGTTTTCTGATTTACTTTTTATGTGTTTATGTTACGTATAAGATTTTTTATGTTGACATTTTGGATGCTTTTCAGTGCCAATTTGAATTTCTTTTTTGGTATAATAATGAATGCTGTAACCTGTTCATTAAGCATTACTAGTGTATTAGTTTGCCAACTAACCAACATTTATACAATAATTTTAATTGATGTGAGTTTGATATGTAACAAACATGTGTATTTGCATTTTTGAACATTATAGTAAATCATGTTCAATATATTATATCGAGTTTATCTTCAACACCCTCCGATGGTTGCAAGGATTGCGAAATCTGTGAATTTTTGTCTGTTTCTTTTGTTGAATTTAAATATATTTTACGCGTAGTTGTGTGCGTATGTAGTAACAGTAAGGTAACTAAATTTGTAGACTTTTCATTCTACATTAAAATAAAATTACATTTTGAAGTTAATATGGCAACAATTTCATATATTGAAGATAAACATTTGACGAAATGTAAAGTTTGTTCCAATAAAATTGTCATAATCAGAGGCAGTTTAAAGAAAGGATTACACAAGCACTTTGCAGTTCAAACAAAAGCAAAAAATTAAGAGAGACAGACATTTTTGGTACCAGAAGAAAGCAATGAAGTTATAAACGAGCCCCAACCCAGATTATCAGCACAGAAATACTTTATTTAACTTAAAACACTTGTTTTTCTTTGGAAATTGCATTCGGAAATTTCACCTGAACACTATTTCCCTTTCGAGACCATTTTCGGGATCTTCGGGACTAGTCCCGGGACTTGAAATTTAGTTCGTAAGTCCCGAAAACACTTTTAGTCCAGGGACTTGGAAATCCTAATAGGCGACCTAGTAGAACTTACCTGAAATTCCTGAGAAACAATAGTATATTGTTTTATTAAGATTAAAAATGGCATTTTATTCGACAAGCAATTATGTTTCATATTTTATATTTTGTACTTTTCTTGGTTGCACACAAAACTGTTACTATTTAGCGTGAAACGGGAAGCACGCCTTGGAAATTTTCACTCACGTTCACTGCCCGATTTTCAAATATTACTCACGTTCACGGCGGGACCCGCCTTGACCCAGCGCGACCCGACTGTTTTCACGTCACGTGCCCATCCCTAGTAGCCCAGTTAACAAAGACCTCTTTTTAGCGTTTGAAAAAAAAAATCAATCGGAAAGTTTTAAGATTTGGCGACGATGTTTATTTGAGCCGAAAAATTCAAGGTGAGCCGGCTCGGCGCCGCCATCTTGAAAGGAAGGCACGGTTTTATAGTTTTTTGCAAATATTCTATAAAATATCAACTTTATCACAAAAACTGATCTTACAAAAATGAAAGAGCATAACACATTTTTTTGTCAGTGGAATAGTTTCCTCGAAAATGGTCAGCGAATGTTAATAGAAAGCAAAGTAATTACTAAACGCAAAGAAATATTCAAAAAACCTTACAAACCTTTCAGACTGGTTCTCAGATCACCCTCCGTTCGCAATTCTCGAGGATATAATGTCACTAGCCGGAGTGATTAGCGATCCAACTATTAATTGTTACAAATTACGGTTGAAGTTGGTAAAAAAGCAATGGAAAAATGGTGAGAAAGAATTTTTTGCAGTGACATTGAAGCGAAAGGACAAAGTTCTTTTTTAGCTACTGTCAATTGTGCAGTGAAAGTTTATGGAGCTTGTGCCAATTGATTTCCTACTATTTTTCCAAAGAATAGCTATTTCAAAAAAAAAACAACGAATATCTAGAAAACCATTTACAATATGAGTTGGCTCCATATGCATTGTCTCTGTTCAAAGAAGCTGGCATGCGAAAGATAAACAAATCTGCCATGTTTGACATTTTTTACCATCAAGTGACGTTATTCACTTAAAAAACTGCCTTAATATTGTTTACGCTGGCTTTCTGTTACATCGAGTCGTTTGGAAGCAAAAATAAACATTTTCAAGTATTTACGCAGGCTATGTAAGTACGTTAAAAATCACTGCGGTCAAAACTGTATAGTTGGGTTCAATGGTTACTCCGATACCCCGAATAGTACTAAAAAATCGAAGCAAATTCGTCGATTCTTGGTAGACATTAACTTTGAAGAACACATGAATGTTACTGTTTGACAAGAACCACTTTTATAAAATGAAAATAACAAAAGCAAGTCAATTAACATTCTGACAAAGAAACTAAATGACCATGGGATTGCATGTCGACAAAGCACTGATGACGCAGATTGCCTCATCGCTAATACTGCTATCGAAGCATGTTTTTCACATGAAAATTTAGTTATTATTGGTGAAGATGTTGACCTACTCGTATTATTGACTGCACTAGCACCATCACAAAATAAAATGTTGGTCAAACCAGGAAAAAGCACAACTGAAACAAAAGATATTCATCACAGGAATTGCAGTCATCGTGACTTGGGATTCTCTTCTTACATGCCTTTAGTGATTGTGACACGACTTCAGCGATCTTCAACAAAGAAAAAGACAAGTGTGTTAAAATATTTTAAAAATGTAAAGAGTTACATAACATCGCAGACATTTTCAAGAATTCTGACTCTTCGCCAGACGCAGTCGCTCGAGCTGGGGAAAGTTTTTCCTTGCAATCTATAGTGCTCGCCTCACAGATAATTTTTTAAACAAACATCGATTTTATTGTATCATGAAAGCAGTTACAAAAATTAAATCAGATATTCCCTCACTACCACCAACAGAAGGAGAAGCCAAGCAACATTCTTTACGGATATACCAGCAAGTTCAGAAATGACAAAGAAATGAATTATCCCCTGATAATTGGAGTTGGAGACGTAAAGAAGAATATCTTGCTCCAATTTCAACAATGGATCCAATTGCACCAGAAAATTTGTTAAATCTCGTATTCTGCAAATGTATAACTAGCTGTGCAAATATGTGTGGATGCAGAAAATCAGGAATTAATTGCACGACGGTTTGTCATAATTGCCATGTAGATTGTCTGAATGGTCCAACCACAGTCGACGATGACAATGAAGATGGAGATGATCAGAGGACATTAACGGACTCAAGGCCAACTTCCCGTTCAGAAAGTGTCGATCTTCAATTATTGACGGATCGCACAGTGGGTCGAAATAAATAAATTTTGGCCAAAACTCTGAAACTTATGAAACTGGTCCAAATTTAGGTGGCGATTTCAGAAAAAATAATGAGAAAAATTCCATTGAAAAATTGGGGTAACTTTCAGGGGGATGATTTCTAAACAATTTTCTAAATTTTGAAAAAAATAATTTGCAGAGAACTTAACGTAAAAATAGTAAAAACATTGCCTGGATAAAGTAGGGTGGTTTTATGAAGGTTGAAATCAAAAAAACTGAATTAAAATCTGAAATTTGGGGTTAGTTTTAAAAGCAACCTTACAGTTAATGTAAAAACAGTGAAAACATTGCTTTTGTAAAATATGATGGTTTTAAGGGCGTTGAAATCAAAATATTAGAATTAAAATCTGAAATTTAGTATTCATATTGTATTCAGTCTGACAATTAACGTAAAAATAGTGAAAACATTGTCTTGATGAATAGGGTGGTTTTAAGGGGGTTGAAAGTAAATAAAAACTACAAAAAAATTCAGAAACCACAAAATTCTGTTTGTAAACTTATGGATTTATTCGGAATGTTTCTTGCAAAAACGAATAAATATATGGTACCAAAAATTCAAAAACAATACAACTTAATAACAAAATTAAAAGTAACAAAAAATATGTTATTTACAAAATCTGAACCGAAATAATTTTATAAAATAATTTTTTTATTGTTAATCAATAATCACTTTCATAGTCACTTTGTACTTCACTAGAATCACTTTCAAACATGGATGTACTAAATTCATCAACATCAGATGAAATTGGGGTTTCCATTGATGTTTGTGTACCTGATGGTACTTCTGTCCTGTATCAGTCCTAGATCAGTCCTATATCAATATTTATTAACAAATAAAATCGGCATTTGCCTAAACTTCCGCAGTCTAGCTTATAAGTATAAATTACACTTTTAAATAGTCAAAAGTAAATCACTTTATAAATTAAATTGGATCAATAGTTGAAGTATCAATTACTCCTTAAAAAGCGAAGTTTTTCACTGCACCATTATGTTTAAAAAGTCATGGTTTAAAAAAGCGCAGCTAAAAGTTGTGGAACATTAAAGTCCACACTTTAATATACACAGATATTGTTTTAACAAAGTCGAAGTTTGCCAAAGTAAAATTTAAATAAAAAAATAAAGTTAAATTTAGCTGTTTTTACCGGCGCGATGCCCAATACCCCTTTTTTATGATATGCTTTAAGTCACAAGCCATATATTACTATATAAAGTGAAATATTTATCTAAAATATAACTCTTACCGTGCTCTTTGTCAGACATGGCTGATTTTTAACTTAAAGTTTAAAAAATCACTGTACAACTACAGACTTACACACATTTTCATTCTAAGGGTTGCAGAGCGAAAATTGGCCAGGTATAGGGTTTATGATGATTTCTCTCTTTAATAATGACCTTTATTGTTACTAATTATGCAGTAATTTAGATATTTCCTGCAAGTCGTTAAAATTCAATCATTCCTACTTTTGGCCAGAAATTTCTAAAAGCGACCCACTGTGGATCGGTTAGATTTTCCTGAGGTGGTAGATGAAGTCATACCAGGACCCAGCCACATTGAAAAGAGAATGCGCCCATAATGGTAATAATCAAGTGACTATATAATATATAATATATAGTGTTATGATACAGGGTTTTAAAAATCAGATTAAAAGAATGCAGTATTAAAAATTACAAAGATGAATTTAGATGTGAAATGGATATCAAAATTATTAAGATGTATTTAGACAAGAAAGGAAATAGAATTTATAATTTAATTGAATGAGGCTAACTGGGAAACAGTAAAATTTTAACTTAATTTAATATCTGAAATGAAAATGCAAGTTAAGGCTGGCATTTACTTAAAATAAAATTCTGTTTGATGTATGTAAAGTTGCATAACTACTAAAATTAAGACTAATTGTTTGTGTATGACTCGAGACTACAGAAAGATTAAGAATTGGAAAGTTAAGCGGATTAAAATGCTTCTTGGTACTAAATACTAAATCGTTTGCGTTGGCATTTTGTTTCACATTTTAAATATTGCATTACCTTCCGACACGTATACAATTCATTTATGTATTTCCAATATGTAGCTACATATTTTCTTGGCTAAATGAATAATTAATTAGTTTTTAAATAGTCTAACTATCGGATATGGCTAAACCAGCAATAAATATTCGTATTATAAAATAGATACCGGTATGTATGTACAATAATTAGTAATTAAGGCATATCGTATTTACTACTAAAAAATAAAAATTTTGAAATTGTTAAAGTAAATATTTTTAATTCACCAATGTATCTATATTATCAAGACCAAACTAATATTTTAGATAAAATCACAATGTTTGGAATTCAATATTAGTATAATTATTATACGATTCAGCAAGATTCCATAGTTAGTTCTATATATTTTGGTCTCCAATGTTTGTTGTAAAAAATATTATAAGCAGTGGCGTAACTAGGCACCCGCAACCCCCGCTATGCTTGGGGGGGGGAGGGGGGCGAGTTCCAAGGAGCACCAAGAGGCGCCCAAAGGGCACTAGGAAGCGTCCAAAAAAGGCGCCGCGCCTCTTGGGAAGTCCCCTTGGTGGATATTTCTTGTTTCAAAGTTTTTCTATTATAACCAGATGCCACAAAAAAGAGGCTCACTCCTGTAGTTTTTTAGTTTTTGACATATCGAAATAAAACTCGGGGGTTATAAACTATACACAAAAGTACATTTTCTGGCATATTAAATAATTTTTTAGCGCTTCCGGTTTCGCCGGAAATGACCTCAATTTTTGTTTTTAAAATGTGATACCCTGTATATTTTTAGATATTTGGGTTCAGGATGAAATTTTGAGTATCTTAGGTTACTTTCATAGCCTAAAGTTTGGTTTTCCTAATTTAAGTGTTTCAAAAGTTAGCTTGGGGGGGGGGGGGGTTACTTTACGAATGCAGTGTTTATACACTGCTTTCGTAAAGTAACCCCACCACCTCCCGCTTAACTTTAGCAAAACTTGAATTAGGAAAACCAAATTTTAGGATATGAAATAAGACTACAAATACTACATTTTCGGTAAACAAAAAATTTGAATTCTGTTACGGTGGCGTCGTGACGCTCAACGACGCCAGAATTTTAAATGGCAAGGGGTTCGAGTGATACCTCATTTGAAAGCTCTCGCCATTCTGCGTATAATAAGCTATAGTTTTTCAATTTTATCGATTTTAATAAACATGTCAAAATAACAAAATTAAATTTTCGAAAACCGAAAAGGCCCGTAGAAAGATTCATCATCAAACCTTTGAGCTTCCTCATAGGTAAATATTTTGGTTTAAACCTGTTTTGGAACGTTTGGAGACGTTTTCTGTTAATTTAGTTCCGAATTCAGTGAATTAATCTGCCAAAATATTAATATTCACCCTGCCGGTGTTTTAATTAAATATCGCGAAAACAGACATTTGCTATTTTGTTATTTGGACTCCTAGTGATATTTCAGTGGAAGTTGATAAAAACCGATCCTTTGTTTTGGGAGCAAAAAATGCTTCCGAAACTTGAACAATTTTATAACTCGGCATTGTCACCCGAAATTTTGGATTCAAGACAATCACGACGGCTACCTATTCGAGAGACATTTTTAAATTGATGTACGTGGAAGAAACTATATCTTCTGCAATTAAATGTAAAATGTGTATAGGTATTGATACTGTAAAAAATTGTTACTTTTTTCCCCTTTTTTTTAATTAATTTATCTAGATCAGTATACAAAATACTATACAGGCTGATTTATTTATGAATATTTAGCATTAGTTAATCACTAGTTATATTTGTTTGTAAGATTGTTTATCTATGCACTTACAACTGTTATGTTATTGCTATATGTATTATTTTAGTAAAGTATTTGCGCTGATGTATTTATTGTTTTAATTTTTTCTCATTAGCACTATCAACACTATTAGCTAAGATGTCGTAAATATCTTGAGGAAATTTTCTTTTGATTCCATTATGAATGGAGTTGATTCCAATATCATAATAAAATTGATTACTTTGAGAACCGTACTTGCTGTATTATTAGTTTGATTTGGATAAACAAATGCGTTACCAATCTAAGTAACTTTCTACCTGCAGTTTACAGAAAGGTATAATCCTCTTGTAATCCTCTTATTCTCTTATCAGTAATACGCTTGTTGTTTAACAACGTGTGGTTGCCGGGACCTAGCTCTGGTTTAGGTGTTGCCTATATTTGTACGAAATTTTAACAAAATTAATAAAACATTTTTTAATCGCTAACTGAATTAATTCGTCACTGCAGGGAACGCAAAAATAGATCGATGCATGTAGGTCAATAAAATACTTTTATTTAACGGGGCAAAAGGACAAAAACTTATAAAGATGAATTCCGTTGGCAGTATCAATTAAAATTAATGTGTTATGTGTAACGCGATATCATCCACATTTATGAAAAAAAACGCTTTTCGAGATTTAGCCCGTTGGAGAAAAGGTTGCTCTAAATGGTCCTTAAATTAGTTTTTTAATCATACTGCTGTGAAGCCAGATATCCCAGTTAGCGTTTCACTATTCCACGGTGCAAGACGGCTTAACTAAATACAACCCTTAATAGTTAGTAGCAGGCCATGGAAACTCAATTGGCTAGAAACAATTGCAGCAATTGAATGTCGCATTAGTTGACATTCGTTACCCACAATTGTCAAACGTTCCGATTTCCTTATGAAATGTAGTTAATTTTGTAAGTTAAGTAATTGTGCATTTTTAATTCAGTTAAAATGAGTATTCCCCGAACTGCCTTTAGAGCTATAATTTTCTATGACTATAAAAGACAGTTAGGATATCAGCAAAGCCATGAAAATTTGATAGCAGCTTTTGACGATGCTGCCCCTTCATTATCCGCTGTTAGTCATTGGTTCCCCAAATTTCGACGAGGGTGAGAGCTGCTAGAATAC